>CAWLAL010000167.1:0-25008 GCA_963854785.1 Vaccinium vitis-idaea | reverse complement strand
GCCGACTGAAAAGAGCAATCCATCCACAGCGAAGCCAGCTTCGGCGACGTTGCCAACTTCTTCTTTTCGCTACCGCTTGTGCAGCTCCCCATGGCGGCGGACACACAAGGGGCACGATCCGCGCTGCATCGCCCACTGCCTTTGTAAGTGGCCCCTGTCCGATTTCCAGCGCTTCCGCTCGTCGCAGGAGTGTGGCTTCCGGGAGATGGCGTGTCCACAGAAGTCCCAGCGATCGATGATTTGAATGCACATCTCTGCTGTTGGGAACGAGACCGTGGCGGTCGTGTGGTCGTGTGGTCGTGTGGTCGTGTGGTTTAATGAGGGATTTGGTCAGAGATACGGGTTGTGAGCCTGTGAAAAGTCAGAAATGATACACGTTGTCGGTGTGAGAAGAGTTCAATCTGATGCAATGCGATGCAATGCAATGCGGGACCGGGACGTACCGTGGGAGATGACCCTTTGAAGGAAAGCTGTGGCTAGATACTGGTGAGGAAGGTGGGAATCGTCAGCTCGCGAGAAGAGCTAGGCTTCTGATGAGGCCTGCTGATGTGTGACGGAAGGGCGAGATGCTCTAGACGGAGGGCAGGCTTTCTTATTCGACCTTGTGAACCGCCTTCATAGCGACATGACAAAGAGCCTGTGAAGGTAGCACGGTTATGGAGGACTGTTGTATCACTCTGCCACAGGCCACCCAATCGTCCTGGATATTTCAGCGGCAACGGACACCCTGGACAGGTGGTATCCTCATCGTGGCTAGCCTGTCGTTCGTCTCACATTAGCATAAGGACACAAAGATGACTTATTATATACAGGAGCACCTACTCGAGTTGCAAGAGAGTACGGAGCACGCGTGCCTCGATCGTGTACCACTGGACCAATTCCTCCGACCAGGTACGAGACACCGCAGTTCCGCTGGACACGCAACCTCACTGAATTGAACGCACCCAATGCCCAGTACCAGAAGTACCACCATGTCCGATGCTCGACGACCTGAAACGCCAAATGACCGCTGACCATCCGATACCGCATTTCGGCGACAGAGACCTCGATAAAAGCCTAGAATACGGGGTCAGCGAGGTTCGTGCGAAGTGGGTTTGAGCTTTCACATACATCAAGACTTCCCAGAAGAGGCCCTCTTTGCTGCTCCATTCTTTGTCTTCTTCTTTTGTTCTTCCTCAACCAAGAGGCAGAATTTGCAACGACCTTCGTATACGCGGCACTTTGCACGTTCGTGCTCAAAGGGCACGTCGAAGTAGTCGGCCCAGTCATCGCAGGGTGTGAGATTGCCAGGGAATTCATGGCCGCAACCGCTGTACATGTCCCAGAACCTTACACACATCGTGATCGTCTTGTGACGTGCGGTCGATCTTGGTTTCCGAAGTGGCGAAGTGGACGTCTGGCCGGTGGAGAGTATGAGCTTGTGAGGTGGAGGAGAATTGACGTAGAAGATCAAAGTGGAATGTGAAGTTGATCCTCTACTTTATACCTTGCCCTAAAGTAAACCCATCTCACATCGCCAGCGGCCAGCTCTGTCCATCTGCTGCAAGCTTAGGGTGAAGGGTTAACGATCCAGTAGAGACTGGATTTCCCAAGTGTCAAGTCTGTGAAGCCATCTCCTCACATGGTCCTGACTATCGAGAGTCCTGACACATCCATCGCCTCAGTGTTGTACAACGCGAGGTGGCTTGGCACCACCGTTACGACAACGCAGTAATGGCAGCCAGGATTTTCTGGCGTCCCCAGAATGTCAAATGATCGTGCTCGTAGGACAAATTCGTGATTCATCATTTTGTGTAAAGCCGGCAATGCCATTTCCAGATTCCGATCCTAAAAGCGCTAGGCAAAACACTTCAATGGTATCCAATCTTGCAGACTCGTACTCAAAGCCTTCTTCCAAGGACTCCCAGGTAGCTCGACCATCTTGCGCCCGCATAACGTGATTCGCAACCTCAAATCTGCTTCCCAGCAGCAGCGGCGGCGGCGGCTTCTTCTTCCTCCGCCTTCACCGCCGCAGCGTATGCCTCTTCCTCCAAGCGGATTTCCTTCAACTCTGCTTCCTTGAGCGCCATTTGCTTCTCTTCGAACTTTCGGTGCGAGTCCTCCAAGGCCTGCCGGGCCAACACTTCCTCCAGACACAAGCGGTTCTGGTACTCAATCCACGCCTCGTGGCAGTCCCTGCAACGCTTGTCGTCATCCTCGTCTATCGTGACGCGACGTTCAGCGTGGTCGTGCGGCATTCGGTCGAAGTGTCTGCAGTAATCAGTCCACTCTGTGGTATGGCCGCAGTCAGGGTGCTCGACAACGTGGCGGATGCACATGATCGTAGAGTCTGTATGTCAGACGGTCGTGAGATTGTCGCGAGAGGTAGCTTCTGTGTGGAAGAGTGTGGTAGCGAGCTTGAAAGACACTGAGGATGATGAAGAGGCGAGGAAGAAAGTCCATGATGGGCGAGCTTTAAGTACCATGTCAAGGAGACAAAGCACGAGGGAATATGGTCTCAGGTGCAAACAATGTCCGTGATAGTTCGCATGCTTGTGAGCGGGCTTGTGAGCCAGCGTGTGTTTTCCGCGCCTCCCTGCAGCAGCAGCGGGACCGCGGAGAAGTTCAGAGGTCGGGCCTTTGAGCAAGGTGCAAGGCGTAACCATCGGTTTGTCTAAACTTCAGTATCTCGGGTGCATTGTTTTGCAGGACTGAGAGACAGACGGTACTTCAGAGATTGCTTGACCTTGTGGCATCACAAGTAATATAGACTTGATACAGATTCCAGATAAGAGTGATTCTCCAACAGCATAGTACAAAGAATCCATGTACCATCCCGGGCTGGAAGAAGAAGAAGGCCAGAACAAGTCCATATACGCGCGCTATCAAGTTCGCGAGGCTTCCGATTCTTTGGATTTGCCCTTGCCACTGGACATTTCCTTCTGGGCCTCTTTCTTCACGGCGTCCTTCGCCTTGTCTTCCTTCTTCTTCTCCTTGCACTTGGGGCAGCGTCCATGATGGCGCTCCCACTGGCCGCCCTCACATGGTCTCCCGTGCTTTGAAGCCTTCGGGCAATGGTAGGTCTCTTTGTAACGATGCCAGCATTTGGCGTACGTTGCGATGATAGTTTGGCACATGTTGATGGTGTTGGAAGATAAGTTCGGTGACTAGATGTAAAGCTCGTGATTCGATGTGGGCGATTCTGGCTTCGATGGCGTTGCATGTTCTGACCCCACGAGCAACGACAGCATACTCCTTTATACCCTCAGCCATTTTGGTGTGGTCGCCCGGGATGGGCATCGGTCGGGCCTCAGAAATAGTCCATGTGATTCAGCTTTGTTTCCAGCTTTGTGTCGCCACGTCCTGTGAGGAATTTCTTTGTCCGTTCTCCCCGCACCAGCATACAAAGGAATAATCCAGTAGGCCAGTGAGTCCAGGAGCATAGAAGTGGCATCTCAGCCATAGCCATGGCAATATTTCGCGGTCTTTGGGAGTACACCCATTTCGCATGTGCGGCGCAGTACCGACAGCTCGAAATCCAGTTGAAAACGCCAGAAAGCCATGTACATGAGAATGTTGTTGGCAAGCTCGAGAGGTAGCACAGCCAGTTGCACGTAGAGCTGCGATAGAGTTCCAGGATTCGTGAACGTGGTTGCACGGAAGAGTACCCTCCCAAGGTTGGGCACGAATACAAACATTCCAGGTGAAGTGAGACCGCCGAGCGAGGAACCGAATCGACGCCACCAGGAGCTGGCAGCTTCGCTGACCAATCAGGAAGCCGCATTTCCACCTTTCACATCGCTGACCCTGGAGTGCTCCTGCTTGGAGCATTCGCATCAAACGTGTATATTAAGAAACATCAGCGTGTGGTGTGATTCAACATGGCTCAGCAGGTGGGGGACAAGTTTGCTATCCATGCAGCATGCCGTGACGGGCAGAGTAAGCAGCGTACTTTTATGGCATGTAACACAAATGCTGAGCAGCTACAGCCAAGCAGGTCGAGGCACTGCTCAGCGTATGCAAGAGAGCGCATGACCATCTAGCGCAGCTACTGAAGCTGGCCCCAGGCAAATCCGAAGCTAGCGACTCGACGTGACGACGACGATAGATTACCCATACATTGGGCAGCGTCGCACAACCGCCTATCAATAGTAGAGCTGCTCGCCGACCGAAAGGACTTTGACGTCGATGCCCAAGATGGCTCGGGTTGGACGCCCCTGATGATTGCTAGCTCGATACCCGAAGGTGACGCACTAGTGGACCTCTTCTTGGGCAAGGATGCCGACCTCAACGCGACGACAAATGCTGGTCAAACAGCGCTGCACTTTGCCGCTTCAAAGTCGCATCTGGACACGGCTCGCAAGCTCATTGCGAAGAAGGCATCTACCCGGACGAAGGATAAGCGGGGCCAGCTGCCACTGCATCGCGCTGCTGCGGTTGGCAATGTACCGATCACAAAGCTCTTACTGGACAATCGTAGCTCGGTGAATGCATCGGACATTGATGGCTTGACAGCGCTGCATCACGGTACGGCAACAAGAACGTGGACTGGTTTAGATGCTGACTATGATAGCTGTTGCGGAAGGTCATGGAGAGACTGCCCTCGTACTTCTCAGAGCTGGAGCGGCCTACCAAGCCAAAGACAGCTCCGGCGCGCTAGCGATTGATCTGGCGCCAGATGCAAAGGTCCGGGATTTTATCCTACGGGCCGCAGAGGAGGAAGGTATAGATCTGGGGTGAGATCTGCAGCTCAGCAGCACCCCCGTGCATCTAACTCCGATGCTACCTTTGCGGAGCTGCACGTTTAAGTGCCAAGAGGGAATCAAAGCGAGCCAAATGATACTCTCAACGACGTCGCAAATCACATGCACGGAGATCCTGAGACTCATTGATACCGATCAGCTGTGCAGGCAGCCAAGGTATGGTCGAACGTCGCTGCGCCAACATTCAGTTGAGCTCTCGCAGCTGAGCTACCGTCAGTCTCAGGAATTTAGCCCCCAGACCCAGGGCCGCAGCCGGGTCGTGCATGACGCAGCGCAACGATCCAGTATGAGGCTCAAGCAGGTATCGCCTTTGACGTAGGCAGCAATAATGGATATGCGACAAGCAAGCACGCCCTATTTGTCTTCCCTCCCATCCAGCCAGCTGGTACAATTGATGCACCGATTCGCCTTGTCACTGATCCACTTGCGGCAGTACTTGCACTTGACCTGCCTCTTGACGACCTTATCATGTGTGACCATCTCATACACCTTGGCAATCAAGTACAAGCTAAGCGCAATGACGAAGAAGCGCAATATCTTGTCCAGGAAGTTGCCATACGCCCATATCACAGCACCGTCGTCCAGGCCCTGCTGCACAGTATTGTAGCGCGCAACAGCACCCTTCTTGTACAGAGCGCCTCTGCGCAAGATGACGAAGCATTCCTCGAGGTTGCGCGACAGGAACGGTAGCAGGGAGATGAGCGGGAGGATGATGTCGCTGACCAGCGACTTTGAGGCGTCGGTGAAGGCGGCTGCGAATCTGTCGACGCCGCGTCAGTATTTCCATGGAGCCTTTACGGAGGGGGCGGGGGTGGATCCGAGCCGACTGACATCAGACCGACCGCTACCTCGAGCACGTTGTCGCGCAGCGCAAAGTCCATGAGGCCATCCCAGAAATGCGCCGTCTGCTCGCGCGCGTCGGCCAACCAGCCCGCGAGGCCGGCGTCCTGATCCTCTTGATCTGGCGGAAGCTGTGGCATTGTTTTTATCGTTGCTAGGAGTGAAGGGCGCAACTACGAGTGGAGAGCTTATGCAGGAGCAGCGCTCGAGCAAGGATAGTTAGAGTCATGCCCTTGAATCTTGAGAGTGGCTTGAAGGCTGCCCGGCAGGCACGTGCCACCCTACCATGATGTAATGCCTAAAGAGTTCGTACTGAGCTCACTTTCTTCGATTATGCGTACTCTTGAAAATTCACGAATCTGGGACATGCATTGATGGGAGCTGGCCTGCAGCATCGATGATAAGAGAGCTTAACGGGGAACAAGTAGTGAGAATGGTCCAAAAGACAAACATTGGTGTCGGGGAGATGGACAAGAACTGGGCACGTCATCAGCCCGTCTGTAACCGAGGTCAATTGAAGCTCGCTCACCAGCATCCCTACTGTCTCTTGATCCACAAGTCTGTTCGGATGGGGAGAAGTCCGACGGTGCCGAAAACGAGCAGAACTTTTGAACCTGAGCATCTAATATAAAACTATGTTCAGAAGTCGGAAGGGCTCTACTAGGGTTTGGAATCATAGCGCTATCAAACATTATATACTGGACTATCACTTCGAGTGACGAAATACACCCTTTCTACCCCTGACCACGGTGGAGATCGGTTGACACAGGCTAGCATTGACCTCCTACAAAAGAGCAATGGCAAGCGCACCAAGACCGATGGCAGGGAGCGCAACAGCAACCCTGCCAGCACCACCAGTCGCTCGTGGAACGGATGACGTGGTAGAAGGGATGGTGGCAGCAGTGCCGTTAGTCCTAGGCGCAGTAGGAGCACCCGTGTTGTTCGCGTTCTGCACAACAATGTAGTTGCCCTCAAGCAGCGTGACGCCAGACTGGCTCGTGATGGGCGTCAGACTGAAGTTGTTCCGGGCCGCAGCGCTGGTATTGGTGAACGTGCCGTTCGCCCAGGCAGCGGGCACGACGAAGCCGGTGGGCTGCGCGAACAGGTAGAATGCGTAGTAGTGCGCCGTGTCGTTGAGGGGAGGAGAGGGACCGGCGTAGGGCGCGATAGCCGTCGTGTTGGAGGATAAGCGGCCGGCGATGCCGACGGTCAGGTTGGTCTGCAGCCAGTGGAGGCGGGTGGTGCGGTTGGCGCCGATGCCCGCGACGAGGTTGGTGCCATTCACGCGCGAGGAGGGGAGGGAGAGATCCAGGACAGCGAGGAGGTAGCGGATTGAGTTGGTCTGGCGGTTGCGACAACGGGTGCGGTCTGAACGACTAGGAGGGGAGGTCAAAGATGATTCCTCTGAAGGCGATACATAGTGGAGAGGTGACTTACGGGCTTGTGGCAGCTCAATGCCGGGGGTAACGATGGTGGCATTGTATGTGACGTTCAGACGAAGCTGGGTGTTTGGCTGGAACTGAGAGGGCGTCTGCGCGAGGACGCCGACAGCCGAGAACAGCGCAGTGAGGGCGAAGCAGGTGTGCATTGTGAAGTGATCGAATGGGAGAGATAGTACAGAGTATTCGTTAATGGAAAGAGGAGCGGGAAAGTAGATGAATAACGACAATGGAGAGAAAGAGCAGCCTTCTTATGAAGTGTAGTTGGCGAGACTCGATCTTAGAATGAGGACGATCGGTGAGGAGATCCGTCGATCTAGCACGCAAAAGCTTAAAACACCAATACCAGTAAGCCGGATACCAATGGATGAATGGAATAAACGAGGGCCCACGGGGCCCGGCCAGGGCACGCAAGCAGGTGTGGCGGGTGGTAAGTGATAATCTGTGGAAGGAAGCGAAAACGTGCTCGAGAGCATGGGTTGAGAGGGGGTGATGAAAGATGAATTGGCGTCATGCCAAGCACACATCGCTCGACTTAATGGGTCTCGTTCACCACTCTTGGTCATCGTAGGTGGTGAAGGCGAGCAGTGCGAGTGAGACATTCAGCCTCCCACCAGGTCTATGGGAGGCTTTATCATTCGCACGTGTGGCTGTTGGACCAGCATGCTGCACTGACGCACATGGACTTGTCGCTCCGTGCTTTCAACGACAAAGAACATTTCATCTTCCACCTGACGGCACCCTTCTGGTCCTTCTCGTTGCTGCGCCTGTCATGGCACGATGCATTACTCAAACTGACCATGTTTGTTGAAAGATGATCATTCTCATTAGGGCCATATCTTCTATCCAGGTAATTCAACTTTTCTCCATCCAGGTAATTCACTTTTCTCCAGCCAGACGGGCTACCACTCTGGCCACCCCCATCTCTTCGATGATTCCTGATACCATTGTATGGCGTCATCTGCTGGTTGGGCCATGCCAGCGACTGGCGCGGTCGCGGGGGTATATCGTATGTCAGGACTTCGATGTACAGCAGTCATTTTCTCTTCATTCCGAAGCCCACACTCGCTCTCGGAGTGATAGCTCCTTTCCTTCTCTTTCCTCGATCCATCCGTCTCTCGCTTCCAGTCGTAGTACTCGCTGAAGCGAGTTTCGGCGTACGAGCATAGTCGAAGTTGATGTGTGAGATTTGTGCTTGGATGAGTGACCAGATACCCCAGTAGAAGCCTGGATGCCGCGCCACTCGTCGACCTGGTATACAGCTGTTCCCACAGCGTCGGGGATGGAGACCGTCGAGGCCTCGTCTGAATCGGCGTGCTTGACAAACGATTGAACGTAGTACTCGATGAAGTCCTCGTCTCTGTGATTTGGTCGGCACTGCGCTGAAGTCCGCATTCAAAGCCAATCCACTCGGCAAAGTGGTTGGCGATGTCGAATGCTGCGGTGGCGGGCGTGGCATATTCATAGTCGATGAAATTGATGTCTGTCGGTGCGCTTCCGTTGCTGACTCCCTTTGTCGACTCTAGGACAATCACGTTACCGGGACAACAGATCACAGTGACCGAATATGTAATCTCTGCCTAGTAGGCCAGGCGTAGGGATCAACCTGGTCTTGATGCAGCAAGTTCAGTCTGCAGCTCCCGTCTCCTTTGCTGTTGGATGTCGCTATCGGCTGGAGTGCTTCGATCCAGGACTTCATCACGGACCACAGGCTCGGAAAGGGTATGTCGGCTGAGTCGACATGGCCATTGACATGGCCGTTTGTGAGACCATTGGCGCTTTGTGGTACTGGCACAAGGCTGCTCTTATCGCTGATGATATCTATAGACAATGCGCCATGCCATTGACCCAGCTTCTCTGCTACACCGCGATATATCTCGGGCTTGCTAAGATCCTGAGGTGTGCAATACGCTGCCAGGAATGAATTTGTAGAGGAGGGCCGTTGTTGAAGCGGGCGAAGAGTGGTGGTGCAAGGTTTTTGGTAGCAAGCAGCGAATGTGCTCTAACCTCGCCTGTTCATGTCTGTCAGCTTTGGCGCTGGAATTTGGTGTATTCGCAGCTTACGTTCGCGATCGATGAGGACATCAGTGCCTGCGCCGTACGCACGTAGCAGGACCGCATCATCGTCAAATCTCTTTTGGTGACAGTCCTGGTCTTCGCTTCTCGGCTTTGAGAAGCTAGCACGTAGAGGTCAGTTCGTGCTGAGTGTGACCATGCAGCTGGCGGCAACGCACTGTGTTTGTAATACCGTCGGTGAAGCGGACCAGCTTGACTGGCCCCTCGGAATGCTGCCATTCGGGTAGGAGGGTATAGATAATAGCAAGCGCAGACTTGTCTCCTTCTTGCGGACTGTAGGTCAGGTCGAGCTGGCGGACGGCCATAGGTGAGTCGTTCCGCGCAGGAGACATTGCGGCGCTGAGGGTTGGAGTGTAGCTGCGGTGCCGAGGGAGGCCTAGGGTCTTGCGCAACAGGCGAGCGGTTGGCGTGTTGTACTCCCTGCTGTGAACAGAATGAAGGAATGCTTGAGCCGAGCTAGCGAGAGTCGAAGAAGGAGGAAGCAGGGGTGAAGTCGTGCGAGGGAATAATGTGTCTCGTGCTGCAACGGGTCCAGTGATGAAATGGCGGCGGCTTTGCATGTGCGTGTGTATGGTTCAGCGCACTAATAAAGACTGTGCTCAGATCTGCCGGGGCGATGTTCAAGGGTTCCACTGCCTGCCTGTTTATGCTGGGCGTTACGCGGTAGAGCAGCCCGGCTGCTTCCACTTTAACGACTGTAGCCAGCATTACCACCATCACAGGCCTCGCTAGAAGTACAGAGTTCGCACAGTCCTAAATTCAGAGCATCGACCGTGGTGACCCAGATGACAGGGACCCTGCAACGGGTACAACAACAATTGCTTTCTCGCTCAATGTAAAGCATTAATGAACCCTCAGTAAGTAATGCTTGCTCAGCCGATCCTCGGTCAAACAAGTGGCATTACGGGTCTGGGCTGGGCCCTGCAGGTCATCATGGTCTTCGTGCCCGCTTGCCCTTTCCTGGGGATAAGAACTTCCACGTGACCGGCCCTTTCTGCTGCGGCGACGTGCAGCGTGGGGAGAAAGCGTGAGAGAGTATGGTGTCAAAGGCAGATCATCGTCCACAGTAAACTTCGGCCCTCCCAGCAGACCAGACACCGTCTCGGCCAGATTTTGTCCCATACAACAACGAGCAACGTACTACGTACTGGAGATACGTGCTGTGATATGGACACCATTTCAGTGGCCCGGCGATCGGGAGCAGCACCCTGTGGCGCCCTACGGCCCCGCGCTAGCATCTGACGGTTCTTTATCGGCGTGTCGAGGAGCCAGACCTTGGTCGTCACCGATAACGAGCGTCAAGCTGCGCGTTCGTGTCTACACATGGCTGTGGTATCGCGACGACTTGGTGTGTAGGTCTTCGATCTTTGTGCGAAACCTCTCCTTCTCTCCTTTCCTCGATCATGTAGGTACGTTGCATTGTCCTTCTCGAGGCCATGAACGGTAACGACAGTATGAGTGATGAGCGGACCCCCCATTCTTGCTAATGAGCACTCCGCTCGACGGCGTCAGAGCATCTTTGCTTGGACAACAGATGCGGAAAATGGCAATGCCGAAGCGAAGACAGGAGTGACCGATGCGCTCTTCGGCGAACGTCTGGCCTACAATGACTACACCACAATCGACTGGATGCGGACCTCGTGAGTTTCCGATCCTAAACCATGAACCACTGTACCTGCTAGCAGTCTAACAGCCCTGCAGGTCAAGGACTCCCATCGACACCGGATCGTTCACGCTAAGCAGGGACTGCGAAATGCCACACTTGCTGCTCTGGACTCCGCCTCTGGCTGGCTCGCCGCTGCATTGATCGGCTTCATCACCGCTTGTGTTGCCTTTCTTGTGGACGTCTCTGTGGCTACCGTCAGCGTTTGGAAGATCGGCTACTGCAAGAGCAACCCCTTCTACAATCGCGAAAGGTGTTGTGAAGCATCACGGGCTCATGCTCTGTCGACGCTGTCCCCAATCCGACCCGATTGCACTGACTACCATGAGTGGTCTACGAACTATGGCTCGTCATACATGATATATGTCGGTTTCGCCCTCGCCTTTGGCATCATCAGCTCGTCCGTAACCCTGCTCACAAAGCGATCTCTTCCGGCTGCATCACCTGGATTTGGCGACTCAGGGATCCATGTCGAGCTCAAGTGCGCCAGAGCCCGTGACAAGTGGCAAGAGCATGTACATGGCAGCGGGCTCGGGCATACCGGAGATCAAGACTATCCTGTCCGGTTTTGTCATACCAAATTTCCTGGATCTGCGAGTCTTGATCGTGAAGGGCTGTCGGCTCGGTATTTGCTGTTTCCACTGGAATGGTGTCCTCGGTAAGGAGGGTCCATTTGTGCACATTTCGACATGTGTCGGCTATCTGTTGCGAACTGGATCCCAAAGTACAGTCGCAACGGCAGGAAAATGCGAGGTAAGTCCCTTTTTTGGAGTCAGCGAATAGCACACTGCTAACGTGAGCAGAGATTCTATCTGCAGCCTGCGCATCCGGGCTCAGCGTCGCATTTGGTGCTCCGATCGGTGGTGTCCTGTTCAGCTATGAAGAGATCTCAACCTACTTTCCACGCAAAATTCTGTGGCGAGCATTTCTGTGGCTCTTTATGTGCAGCCATGACCTTGAAAGAGCTCAACCCGACCGGGCACGGCAAGCTCGTCCTGTTCGAGACGAACTACGGTACCACATACAGACCCCAGCATTATCTCGTCTTCGTTGGTCTTGGTGTGGCAAGGAGGTCTGTTCGGAGGCACTTTCTGCAAGTTCAACCACATGTGGTCAAAATGGTTTCGCAAAATTCAAGATCATCAAGGACTATCCAGTCTTTGAGGTTTGTCTGATTGTGGCTGCGACTGCCCTGCTGCAGTATCCCAACCCACTAATCAGAGCGATGGCGATATAGTGGTCCGCAACTTGCTCGTAAGTTGCGAGGCCGGCAAGCCCTCCGACAAGTGGGTCTGCATCCAAGAGACTGGATCTGAGCCCAATCCAGCCTACATCGGCTGGCTGATCCACGGCACACTCACCAAACTGGTCCTGACGACCATCACTTTCGGCGTCAAAGTCCCATCTGGTGTCATCATTCCGGCTCTGGACGCTGGCGCACTTTTTGTTCGACTCGTAGGCCAGCTCACCATCGGCACAATTCTTCACCTGGCATCTTCGCCATGGTCGGAGCTGGGTGCATTCCTCGCAGGCGTCTCGCGCATGACCATTTCCTCTGCGTCATCATGTTTGAGCTGACTGGCGAGCTGGAGTACATTGTGCCGCACATGATTGCGATTCTGGTAGCCAAGTGGGTGGCCGATGCGCTGTCAAGCGAGGGCGTCTACGACCTGGCTCAGAGCGTCCTTGGCCACCCCTTCCTGGACGTCGATCATGCCCAGCACATACTCCACTCGCACGAGGCACTCGCTGAGGAACTCGTCCCGCCGCAGCAGACTATGGACGAGATCACTGTGGAAGTGCCACCGACCAACAAAGTCAGCAGGAAGCTGCTCGAGGAGAAGGACGATCGCCTCAAACGTCGCGGACTTATGGACGCAGGGCTCGTCCTCGTGCAGAACGGTCTGCTGCAGGGCTATCTTGGTCAAGCTGAACTCGAACACGGTCTCTCGAGCTGTCCAAAGCTCTCCCGACAGCACTGAGTCCACGTGCTTGGGCCCGCAGACGACGATGAAGACTTGTCGTTATCGCAGATGGTCGACCGCACGGCATTGACGATCTCAGCCAAGGCAACCGATGGAATACGTCGTCGAGATGTTTGGCAAGCTCGGCCTTCGATATCTCATGGTGGTTGAAGAAGGCAGCAGCCGGCTGGTTGGCGTCATCATCAAGAAGAGACTGGTCAGCTACCTGGACAAGTTGAAAGAGGAGTAGCGAATTGGCAAAAGCAAAGATATGTAACAAAAGCATGGATTCCGCGCACATTCGAGTAGTGTGAAGGACAGCATAGGGCAGCCGTCGAGATAAACAGGAGCATTGACACACGGGATACACAGCAAAACACTGTCTGGAAACGTAGCTTCTGAACGAAATGCAAGTCGAGTTCGATACGCCGCGCCACTTTCCTCCGCCTTGACAGTTTCCGCTCCTACACATCCGTCATGCCATCACCAAGTTTCGGTAATAAGCTGGATCAAAATGGACGACAAAACCATGGACTTACCTTGCGATTAAGTGCTCATGAAACTGAACCATCTCTAGCCGTTTTTGTGCCTACGAAGATATCGCTCAAATTTCATCGATTGTTTATCCCGAAGCTCGAACGCAGGTCCTCTCTGATGGCTCTTAAGCCTGTTCAGGAGGTTGCGCAGATGGACCGCTCGACCATCGCTGGCAATTACTTCACATCTTGTGTGAACACCAGTGGGTTCTGACGAGTAACCCATTTGCTCTGACATAGCACCTGGGTCAATAATATGTATACTCTTGCCTATCCTGGTACTCACACATGAGCCTATCTACTGGCTGGCACTCCCAATCTCCTCTCTCGCCGAAGCACCGGCTTTTACAGTGTGCTCCAGCGCCACCTCACGTGCCGTGAATGATCGCAGCCTGACTTGTCCCTTTCACTCGCTCATTACCTTCTCTGTTCTGCTCTTTGGGCTCCTCCACTTTTTCATCTTGCTTTCTCGGCTTCACGTCATGGGCACTTCACAGTCCCAAAGCCGTCTACCGCATCCTTCAAGGCTGGTCGCTAATGACCAGGACACATCCTCGAGCTCTAAGACTTGTCTTCAAACTTCTCCGTACGGCCACGTCCCTCACATCATGTGTGAGGAAGCTGTTCTTGGTAGCTCCTCAGCTGGGACAGATGGAACACCGCCTTCCTACACTTCTACCATCCCAGCTTCAGCCTCTCATGTCGCTAGCGAAGCGGTAAGTAGTTGACAAATACCATTAAACGCCATCTCACACTTCACGTCAGGCGTCGACGCCACCTCGAGAATTGAACCAGTCCGTTGATGGAGATCAGGATTCGTTCGACAAGACTCTTGATCTCATGATCAAGTTGCAGCTTGATGACATTGCCGAGCTGAAGGCGCGTCTCAAGGGCAAAGGCCATGAAGGCGAAATCGACGATCATGAACAGTCTCTCGGAGTCTTGGAGAACGAACTTCACAGCAAGTGTCTCGAGCTTGAGGACTTCAAGCTGTCACGCAGCATTGCCAGAGCTATTGAGCTTGACCACGATGCCATCCGTGATCTGTTGGCCGAGGAGCAGCAGGCCTTGAGCGACCATGAGATGGCAATGGAGCTCGCCGGCGAGGCCGTTCGTCCCAAGGGTAACAATACCCTTGCTCAGCAACAGTTTGGCTCAGAGCTCGAGGACGAACTGATCGCTAAGCTGGCCGTTATGTACCACCAAGAAGACGCCGCTATGTCGATTATCGGTGACGATGAGACCAGGAGCGTCGTCGCAGAGTCCTCAGCTGAGGCTGCTCGCCGTGCCGAGTGGAGCCGCAAGATGAACAAGAAGGTATGCGCCTCCTGCGAAGGCATATACAAATTCGCGGACGTTGCTCGTCTACCGTGCGGCGACGAGTACTGCAAGGGCTGTCTTGACAAGCTGTTCCGCCTTGCCATGCATGATGAGAGCCTTTATCCACCACGATGCTGCAATAAGCGGGTTGACTTCAAAAAGATCAAGATGTTTCTGCCATACCAGACTGCGCGCACCTTCGAACGCAAGATCCCCGAGCTGGACACGGCCGACAAGACCTATTGCCATGATGCTGACTGCAGCGCATGGCTTCCCCCTGCAGAGATAGTCTCTGATGCGAGCCTATTCTGTCAGGCGTGCAGCAAGCTCACTTGTGCCACCTGCAAGGCGGCAGGGCATATGGGCGATTGTCCCAAGGATGCACCGCTACAGCAGCTGCTGGACGTGGCAAAGTCGAATGGCTGGCAGCGCTGCTACAACTGCCGTCGTCTTGTCGAATTGGAGTTCGGATGCAATCACATGACGTACGTGCTCACCATTTCCACAATCACCCGCTCCGAAAGCACCATCTACTGACACTTTCCCAGGTGTGTCTGCAGAGCTGAGTTCTGCTACCTATGCGGCGAGAAGTGGAAGACATGCCCGTGTAAGCAATGGGATGAGGACCGCCTTTACAGCCGTGCCGTCCAGATCTTCGACCGTGGCGGTCACCAGGCCGGCGCCGGCGCCGGTGTCAATACCCAGGCGCAGATCAGAAACATTGTCCAGCATCTCGAGCGCAACCACGAGTGTGCGCACAGGAAATTCCGTCGTGTCGATGGTCGTCACCAGTGCGAGGAATGTCGCAAGTACCTGCCCGATTTCATCCTCGAATGTCATCAGTGCGAGATTCAGGTCTGTGTTCGTTGCAAGCAGAATCGTCTCTGAGGGCAAGGCGCGAGATCGGTGCAGACATCTCCTCGAGTAGCAATCGACCGAGACCGAACGTTTTCTTGGTGTTCTGGACGTGGACTGTCCCTCGGGCCTTTTAAGATAGAGAGAAGTAACTTCGACTCATGGGGCAATCTCGAATACTGCAACGGCAGTGGTGGATTAGGATCTCAGAGAGACTGACCTGATACACCCTCTCTCCTCCGAAAGTCTGTTCGGTTTCAGCATACCAGAAAGCTTCCCCATCCGAGCAAACTCGCGGAGGGGAGGAGGCAGTACAAGAGATAGACGCAAGCACATGAAGCCATCGGCATTCCGCTCTTGGAGGTGATCGTGACACGTATCTATCTACTGCGAAAGCCATGCGTGACAGACTAACCACTCACGCCTTGGCCGCACCGGCCTTGATCAGCAAAATATCGCCGTCTTCAACGACATAGTCCTTGCCCTTGGTCATGACCTTACCCTTTGCCTTGACGCCCGCCTCGTCCCCTTCCTCCTTGAGCGTCGAATAATTGTAGACAATCACCTGAATGAAAGTCTTCTCGAAGTCCGTGTGAATAACACCTGCAGCCTGTGGCGCTTTCGTACCATTCCGGATGGTCCACTGTCGCACTTCATCCGGTCCGACGGTGAAGAAGCTGCCAAGGTTCAGTGCCTTGCGCATCGTGGTGATAGCCTTGGGCAGGGCGCTTTTGGTCTCGAGCTTCTTGCACTCCTCTTCGGCCTCGGCTTCCGTCTCGAAGCGTGTTAGGCGCTCCTCCAAGCAGACTGAGATGGGCAGAATCGGATCACCGGGGGCGTGCTCGTCGCACCACTTCTTGATGCTGGCGAGGTGCTTGTTCTTCTGCCTGATGTAGTCGCGCTCGCTAAGGTTGACAAGGTAGACCACTGGCTTGGCGGTCAGGAGGAAAAGAGGATTGATGATCTCGACCTGGATAGCATGTCAGTCGTGACCTAAAAACTGTCTGCATGAGATGTGGCATGAATAGTGATAGATCAGATGGGACGGTTTCTCATGGTCCCTCGCGTTGGTATGGTGAGGGCTTTCGAAGAGCTGGGATTATAGAGCTTGGAGCTCTTGTTCATCATGGAAGATGCTCTAAAAAAACAGCGACTCACCTCTTTCGGACTCCAATTGCCCTTGCGCACATCTTTGCCTGCCTTGAGCATCTCAAGAATGTTCTCCACTAAGGCTTGTTCCTCTTTCAGTTTCTTCATCTCAAGCGATTGCCCTCCTCGCCGCGTCTGCTTGACCAGGTTCTCGTGGGCCTTCTCGACGAACTCAATGTCCTTGATACGGAGCTCCTCGCTGATGATGTCCAAATCTCGGGTCGGATTTACATCACCCTCCACATGGATAATCTCCGCATCGTCGAAGCAACGCACAACCTGGAAAATGGCATCAACTGCGCGAATGTGTGACAGGAAAGCATTGCCGAGACCAGCGCCAGTCGAGGCACCTCTCGTTAGACCAGCAATATCATAAATAGTCAAATGCGCGGGCACTTGTGACTTTGGCTTGTATTGTGAGCACAGCCAGTCGAATCTGTCGTCCGGCACAATGACTCGTGATTCTTCCGGGTCGATAGTTGCATAGGGAAAGTTGGCAGGGTTGCCTAGCGAGCACTTTGTGATGGCTTGGAATAGTGTCGACTTGCCAACGTTGGCAAGACCGACGATGCCGCTCTTCAAGTTGTTGCCCGGTCTACCCAGCAGGATCTTCTCCTCCTTCACAGCTTTCTTTGGGGGCATCTTTTTGCGATTGCTAGCGTAGGTCCTGTGCTGGGATGTGAAACTCGACTCGCAGTTTCTTGCCGCGAGTGGCTGCTGTTGAGAGTAGATGGTGAAGCTCGCAGACCCTCGTATGGGAAGTAGTGTGCCGAAAGTCAGGGATTGGTGTCGACTCGGCGCGATGCGCAGCGCAAGACGAGCTCTTTGAGGCAGCAGTTTGTCGTGAGAGCTGCGCGGAAGTGCAAACAAATAAATTTTCGTATTGGCAAGCCAGGTATGCTGTGTGTATGATATCGGAGGAGGATTGAATGCACAAAAATAGTTTGAAGCTCGCCGAAGTTTCGCCAGGGTCACGTGAATTCATGTGGTGATGTCTCCTAGATCGCAAGTAAATAAACTCTTAAAACAATGCCGGGTATCATCTCCGTTGCCCATTCGCAAATGTCCGCATAGCTTGGAGGCTCTTTCGCCCTCTTGAATGTCCATTGCGCCCTCTCACTGACCTTCATCGCCTGACTAATAATTTCGTTGACTCCATTGGGAGCATTTCCTCTGTCGCCGTCAACAGATGCCGAGACGTCGTGAAAGGTGTGCTGGACGATAAACCTCAACGTTGTGCTGTGGAAGATTGTTTACAAGGAATGCAATGCCACCGAAACAGGACATAGTATCGTTGGCTAGGACTAAATTTCTTGTCTTGGTTTCTCTTCTCATGTATCTTGGAGGCAGGGAAATGGTCACATCGATGCTTCGAAGGCTTTGGTCGGCCTCTCGCCAAAGCCAATAAAACATACCATTTCTACTTGTCAGCTTCATTCGGGTCGGGAAGTCTCCTGGGCTGCAAATGAATGGACTTCGAAAAGAGGTATGCAATGCTAATAGGCCGGGAAGGAAAAAAAACTTTTTGCATCTCTACTGTTTGCATGTGTCATCTGTTCGATTGTTAGCTTCGTTTTCATGTATCGTTATGGGGAGAAACTCACCCTTAGTGCAGGGGCCATGCTAATCTTCTCTGTATAGTTTCAAATTGACCAAATGCCCGAAGGCAAACAGATTGGCTAATTCTTAAACATATGTACCTTCATTTCTAAGCACATGACCACACCACGGCAGCTTTCATATTGTATGAGTAGACGACATGTCAGAGAGCCTGATTTATTCGCTGTGCTTTAGAAAATTCACCTTCTGGGTCCGGTCGAATTAGTCATGGAATGTCAGTGAGGCTGTAGGTTTCCTTCACCATAAATCTGCTCAACTTTGCACGTAGACTCTCCACAGCAAGCATTGATGTGAACATCTGCGCGCACGTCTTCCAACGCGATCTGCAGTATGCTGGACATCGGACAGGCGCAGGACTCGAGTCCAAAGTGCTTCTACTCGCACGTCCATTTGCCCCAAGTCATAAATGATCAGCAACCGCCCATCAAGAACAAGCCATTCTCATGTCTCTTCGACCGACCTTTTGTATACAATGTTGAACTCTTAGCACCACACATAATTTCATCGGGTCTACTCGAGAAGCTGAAGGTGGCCACGGGGAACCTTCGCTACGCAAAGGTCCATCTTAAGTTGAAAGACATGATAGAAAGCGACTTTTTCAATGAATACATCAAAGCGGGCAAGTTTTTGTGAGCGTCGACACGAAGCGGATGGCACCAGCATGACCTTAGGTCGGCAAATCTACTAACACGAAACAGGCGATGTACGCCTGCTCTCAAGTGGCCGAGCTGGAATGGATAACTCATTTACCCTCCACAATGGACTGCTCCGACTAGAACTCGACAAACGGACATATGAAAGGGCGGGACTGGTTGGGAAGCCTATACCGTCTCCGGGCAAGAAGCACGCAAAGGCGAGATTCGGTATGCAGCGGCTCGGCCATGTCATCCACGACAAGTCCTGAATGCTGTCACCATGAGCCTGCACTAACAAAATTCACAGCTGTCGAATTGAACCTCCGACTTCCTTCAATGACCCGAGGTCACAAGCTGTTCAACCGAATGGTCTACGCTTTTGATCATGCTCTTGCGGACACTCTCACATGGCTCTTCTTCGACCTGCGGGACCACGCCCTCAGCATGGACAAGAAAGCTATGCCACGATTGACCACTGCGACAAAGTCGGCGAAGATCCATGAGCTTCCCAGCGATAGACCGAGTCTGGACGAGGCTGCTAATGATGCCAACGGGGCCGAGCGAATATCGACAAAGGGGGAGGAGCCGCTCAAGCTGGAAGAAGCAGCAGTGCCACTGAGCAAGCATCATCCAATTATCCGCAACATCGAACCTGAGTTTCTGGAAATCAAGGCTGTGAACGCACCAGTGTTTCCGGCCTCATTGATGGAAGAAGACAAAATCCCAGCTACCGAGCTGTTGGAGTGGCTGTGTCTCGCCATTAATGACTGCCCTCGTCTCGCGGCCGGACAGCAAGTCGATACCACGATCAACCGATATACCACTCCGGACCTCTCTTCGACAGTTACAAACAACGTGGTAGATCAGAATGGACCGGAAGCCGTTCAGAGCATCGAGAGGACCTCTACAGTCTTGCAGGTAGAAGACTTGGCACGCATTCGCTACCACGGATTCTTGCCCCCACCAGTCGTCGCAAAGATCTTCACCACAGCAATCAGGACAAGTTCCAAGGAAAAGACATGGTTCGCCATGAGGGTGCAATGCTTCGGCGAGCAATCTGACTGCATGATCCTTGTACAAGACGGCAAAGCAATGATTTGGGAGTACTCTTGAAGAAGAACTTTTGCAAACTGCATTACTCAGTCGGCTACATTCAGCACCGCCATCAGCGCATTCAAAATCATCCCATTGCCGTGATTGGGATGCCCAGCGACTCCCACAGCCTTTACAAGCAGTGGATGCAGCAGAAGGACATGCGCCAACGACCCACCTCCTTTCTTTTGCGCATCACCACCAACAACATCATTCTCCTCTGCCTCCAACGCGCTTGCCTCGACTCGCATGTCGCTCATCCGCTCAAGGATCCAAACCAGCTCCTCAACCATACTGATCGGCATCGGACTCCGGCCCCGCAACGGCTGATCCGCGATGTACGCCTTCAACGGCAACGCGAACCTGGCAACCAGATACGGCGCCGCGGCCCGCGCGAGCTGGCGCTTTCGCTTGCTGCCGGGCTCGCCATACATCCCTGGCTGGTACGGCTCAGCAAAAGTGCTGGTGGGATGCCAGGGGAAAGAGCGCGGCGTGGCGCTCGACATGGAGACGAGCTCCGCCAGGCACATGTAAGCCATGTCCTCGCGGCGGGACGGCTCGGAGGTGTCGAAGGTCGGATGGCGGGGCTGCGCGAGGACCTGAAGGGGATCGCTGCCGGGGCTGATGATGTGGCGCTCGTTGGACCGGAGAGGGTGGATGATCGAGGCGGAGAAGAAGGCGTGGCAGTAAGCTACGTGGTTGGAGAGCGATGCATCGCCGGAGTACAGCGCTGGCATGATGGTCGATCGCAGGGCTAGCATCGATGCGGCGTCGAATTGCTCGTCTTCTTCGACTTGTTGAATGTCCGCGAAGGAGGCGGGGATCTCGAGCGGAGAGTAGTCGCCATGGACTATAGCAGATACCATCTCAACAATTGTTTGCCAGATTTCGTGACGGATAGACTTGTCCACATCGGTTGTCGATTTTTCAGTCACCACCGGGACTAAGATGGGCATGACCTCGAGCGCCGAAGTCGTAGCCTTCTTCCACAGTGGTGGGGCCTTGCCGATTTTGGGCCAGTTGTACTTGACCTGGATGTGCAAGGCAAAGGCTCGCAGAGCACCAGCGACTGCGCCATCGCTCAGAACCTCGTCTGACTTGCCGTAGCGCTTAATAAGATCGACGAGCCAGTCCATCGCAGATTTTGAGAAAGCAATGTACCTTGGAGGAGATCTGGTCCCTTGCGTGTTCTGCACAAGATCCCCTGGCAAGCGGACCAGTCTAGATGCGATACGAATCAGGCCTTGCGGCCATGCTGGAATGTCGGTGCGCAAGGACTTCAGCAGGTCGAGTGCTGCCATCTGCACCTGCGTCATGCTTGAATTATCGTTGCTGAACTTAGGTCTCGATGAGCCATCGACACACTGCGCTACGTGCTCTGCGACGGAGGAGATATCATCACGTGTTATGCTTGCTGAAGTCAGTCGCAATACCTCTTGTGCGCAACGGACATAGGCCAAAAAGGCATCCTGTTCCTGGCTCGCATCGCTATCTGCAGCTGCTGTTTGTGGTATTGAGGCGTCGGCCGCGAAGAGGCTCAGTGTCTGACTGACAGCTGGCTGCCAACGCTGATTTGACACAGCTACTGGCTCCAAGGTGGTGGCCATTGCGGAGTATGTCGCTTGACTTATGATATGTGACTTCAGTGCGATGTACGACTTGACTATTGACATCCATTTTCGCCATGTCTCCTGGAATTGGCTTGTTCTTTCGAAGCTGCTCGAGTTCTGGCCAAGATACTGAGCAATGCCATCAATCAAGGACTTGGATGCTTCGTCCAAGGCCTGCAACGTGGCTTTCTGCGACTTGCTTTCTTGTGTGCGGACAGACTTTTGCTTCTCAAGGTCGTTCCCTAGTAATTTCAGCAAGACACCAGTGAGGGCAAACTGAAAGGCGTGCGGATCAAGCGACTGATCCACGAGTATCCGGAGCAGCATCTGGAAGGCCCCGTTCCTTATCTCATTTCGATCGTCGACGGCGACTTCCGAGAGATGATGTAAATTTATCATCCATTGCGCAGCCCTTGACTCATGTCCCTGTGTTCGCAAGTCATCGAATACCACGGCAGGCTTCTGGTCAGCTCTTGGTGAGGCTAGCATTTCAAGAGCTTCCTTTGCGTTATCCTTCAGCAGGAAGGCCGATACATCCGAGAATAGAGTAATAGCGGTAAGAGACATATTTATGTCTGAAGTCTGCCTGGAGAACTGATGTAGTAAATCCGAGACCGTGATCAGATAGTCGGATTTGAGCTGAGGCAGAAAGTCTGAGCAGATAGACTGAATGGTGGAGAATGTGATTCGCCCAATGTCAAGGGCTAGTAGCTTGGGCGAGCTCACTGGTTTGGTACCGACTGCAGCATGCGCCGAGTCGCCATTGATGCGCTTCTCCGGCGTGTGTTCCAGACCATCCTCATCTGGACTTGCAAAGCTCATGCTGATTGTCTTGAGAACCATATCCCAGCCGGTCACAAGAGATTCGCCATGACTTTCGATTATGGTCTTGATCGCTTCCATGGCTCTGCACAAGACCTGTATGTCCACAGCGCTTAGATGTTCTGTTTGATCTTGTAATTCGTCCATCAGGTGATGTATGGTACCGAGCGCTAGTCGTTGCACATTGGCGCTGTCTTCGTTCGTGTCCTCGATGCTTGATTCTATCAGCTTGACGCTGCATCGACAGACGGTATCCGCTGCTAGCAAACGAGAGCCCTTAGGAAGTAGTGAATTGACAGCAGCAGTGATAAGGCAGTCTGCAATCTTCTGCCATCCACTATCGGCTGGCTTATACATTGCGAACCTACCAGTGTTGAGATCCGCAAGCTTGCCAAGTTTCGCGATCAGTATGAAGCGGTCCTGTACTCGTAGTGGTGATTCCGAGCTGATAACAGCTATGGTGGACGCACGTACGTTAGGTTCTGATGCAGAAGTCCGTCTGCTCTCCGTCGGACTATGCATAGCTGAGCCAGCGGCAGTGTCGTCATTGATGGATGTGCAGAAGATGTCGACCAAATGCCCGAAGGCATCGTTTGGGTAATCAGAGGTTCCCTCCATCATGCGCTTCGACGCGGCGGAGACTGCCTCAATTTCTTGTCTCAATGGTGCAAGAATACCACCAGCATTGTTTTGCACCATAATGTCCAGATATAGATCTGCATGTTGTAAAGTCCCCAGAATAATTGCGATGGAGTCCTTCAGCGTCGGACCTAGGGCTATGGCTAGGTTTATGAGTGCTCGAAGACACAGGAGGTTCCTTGTGGTCAAGGATGTTGGCGGTGGTTCAGAGGGGCGCCTGCCTTGCATTGTCGCCGTAACATTTTGAGTTATGGTTGTGATGTTTAGCAAGTTCTTTGAAGTCAAGAAGCTTGTAGGGCTTGATAGGCTTGGAGTAGACGGCACACTTGGAGCTGCTGATGAGTTGATCAGATTAGGCGGTGCGGCTGCCTTTCCGAGAGTCGTCAAGAAGGCATCGCGAGCCACGGCGAGGTCAAGCAGACCGGCGACTTGAGTGAACCGCTGTACTGACCTGATCAGACCGCGGTAGTAATCATTGTCCAATGCAGAGTACAAGAAAGTTGAGCTTGTTGCTAAAAGTGCTGGCCAGCAGTCTTCCAGCAACCCGGCAATGGCCTTGACCCGCGGCGCTGCCGGAATGTTACCCATAGTCAACGGATTTATCGGAACATTACTTGACCGTGAAGAACGCGATCTGGCCAAGCCGGAGGCTAAAGCTTCCTTTGAGTCGTCATCCGTCGTTGCGCTGTCTTCGGTGTCAGTCTCGATGACTTGTCGATGCCGACTCGTCTTTTTTGGCGATGGAGAGGACATTGTCAGTGGCAGGATGATCTTGGCTAGACTGTCCGAAAGACTGTTCAGGCACTCCAAAGTGAGGCTGTAAACATAAGTCTCGGGCATGGGCGGAGCATCCGCCTTGTCGAGCAAGTCTAACAACTGAACTCGAGGGAGGCTCCACTGTGTGCTTACACCAGGAGCATTTGACTCTGGTACAGTTGATGCGGCAGCGGTTCTCCCTAGGTCCTTTGTGGCTTCAGTACTTGCAACGTCGCCGCTGCCATCATCATCGTCCCGTGGCTTCGTAGGTATGGTTGACTGCTGACCCAAACCTATTAATGCCGGCTTTTCTGTTGACAGTCTTACGAAGCTGGAAATGTTGTCCCTAACAATAGCTTTACTCCGCTCCTGTTGATCATACTGCATATACAATTGGATGACCAGGTTCGGGGTAGCATATATGGATCTGAAAGCTTCCATGACCATGACCCGCTTCCATGCAATCGCAGAATCCGGATCCAACAGATGTGTGAGTAATCCAAGCAATACCTCGCACTCCTCGCTCATTAAAGGTACATGTCTTTGTATCAGTAAAGGGACGATCCGCAATGCTCTCAAAGTGATAGCGAAACCCTGACGATCGGAGAGTAGACGTATCACAGCTGGCGCAACATGATCTTGCAAAGGCTTTATGAACTCGGGGTGCGCCGAGAAAGTCGGACCGTGGGCATTCAGTGCAGCATGAAGAAGTTCCAAGGCGATGCTCGTCGAGAAGTTCGAGATATCCAAGAATGCCAACTTCCGGCCTTCGCATGCATGTGAGAGGTCCTGAAGCACTCGAACAGCATCATAAGCTGCTTGCCTGACTGCGATCGAGCCTTTTGCCGAGTCCACCTCAGCGACCGTGGGCATCGAAGCCCGCTTAGCCGCAGCATCCTCAGCAGCTACCTTGTCAAAGACTAGCACGACCAATTGCTGAAGAGTCGCTGCTGCGACCGCGCTCACTGTGTGCACCTTGACATTCTGCAATACTGCACAAACATGCAAAGCAGATGCTAGCAATTGGCCGTTCAGATCCTCGGCATAGTTCTGCGCAAGCGCTGGAAGAGCTTGGAGGATCTTGAGCTGTATGTCCAGACTCAGTGAAGTCGAGGTAGAGAAGCCATCTAGAACGTCAGACACTCTAGCCCGTGGTAGTCCCTTGATGATCACCAGTCGTTGCAAGCAGACCAGAGCGCTGTTTGCTAACCGCACATTCTTGGAATTGGCTGCTAGAACCAGCGGATCGA
>CAWLAL010000166.1:55000-64301 GCA_963854785.1 Vaccinium vitis-idaea | reverse complement strand
GCATTAATAAAGAGTAAGAAAAAACGATCGAGTCGATGGCACCGAAGACGGAACTGAAATCGGCACTGAACATGCCTTAGGCAAAACTTCTTTTTCGAAACTGGATAGAACTTTACCAAGTCCGAACGATTGTCAACTACCAGATCCGCAGGTCTGCAGTAATTCATTTTTTTTAATTAAAAGCGTCTCATCTTCTCAAACGGATACGCTAACTCTTGCTTTCTTCGGTCCTACTTGTGATGCAACGCCCCATTTTTATTATATCGTTAGTGTTCCGCGAGTCTATCAAGCTTCTCTAAAGCAATTCGTTTACATCTGTTAGCGCGCATTATTAGCTGCGCGTTATCTGATGTTATTTATCATAGGTAATGATCGTGCACACAGGACCGATCATTTTATTCTCCCATGCTGGTCAACAACCAACAAAACAAAAATTCTCTAACTTCACTACTCGTACAGGCTTGACGGAGTTAACTGGAGGGAATCATTTTTCTACATCAGCAATGGATACCTCATCACTTTCTATTGCTGTTTTCACAGTGACTCTTCTTTTTTGTGCTACCTTATCTTGTTGTCGAAATTCAATTCATTCTGTTCACTCAGAAAACGACAAAGAGAGGAGGCGGCCCTTCATTCGAGTCCGAATCCAAGCGAGCCAGATTGGATGAAGCGGGAGCAACATCATCAACAATAAAGGTGCTCCTGAACCCGTCCCTGAGCCGGAGGCCCCCCTTGGCGAAGAACTTCCGGGTCTCCGGCACCACAATTGGCAGATATGGAATTGCCTACGGAGGAACTTCCCATGGTCGCTTCCCCGGACAGCGATCCAGTATTTTCGGGATTGTCTCCATTGGGGGACCTTACTAATCTCGAACCTAGTCCTTTACTCGACCAGAGAACAGGCACCGGACCCCGACCTGGAGGCGGGGGAAGCTCTTCTAAGCTCTATTCATCACAGTGCCGGCGAGACTCTTTATAACCTTCTGCAGCAAGCGGGGATGCAAGCTCCACAGAGTTGGACAATGCACGAACTCGCTGCAGAGATTATCGACGCTCAAGGGGACATTGCCTATGCGTCAGAAGTTTTTAATGATTTATTAACCCACCAAGTTCATAGTTTCTACTTTGAACAAACGGTGGAACTCGTCCGCCTTATACTTATAATAGGATAGGTGAACGATTATGTGTGGCCTTTTTGATCTCATCCGTATTCCGATGGAATTGAAGTTTCATTCAACCAACTATCTTTTTGAAGCAGATAGTTTACAGTGCTCATTCTATAGATACATACTGGAAAAGCCAACTCATGTTTTCACTCCATTTTCATTACGAAGATGTATTACGTCAGGATCTGTTGCTCAAACTGAATTACGCCAACGTTATGGAAGTTCCTGGATTGTGTAAAATAAGAGTAGTACCAAAGGCAGCACCTTCTGCTTTAATAATCAAAAATGGAAAATTGGCTATGGAGATTTCGTGCGGTCAGAAATTAATACAGACACAAAGGGCTTCGACAGGAAAGTCGTTTCGATCCAATCCGGGGGCAAATAAAGACAAAAAAGGATATGTCAGTGACCTAGCACGACAAAGCACTCTCCGAGGGCATGGAATGTCTAATTTTTTGGTCAGAATCTCCACAGTAATGTCTCTGTTAGATTCTCCGGTCGAAATACGGGAAAACTCCATTCAATTCTCGATGGAAACGGAGTTTTGCGAATTCTCCCCGGAACTGGAAGATCATTTCGAGATTTTCGAACATATTCGAGGGTTCAATGTGACTATTGTCACTTCGGCCAACACACAAGATGAGACTTTACTACTGTGGAGCGGCTTTTTGCAAAAAGATGAGGGGGAAACTCAGTAAGATGTCGGAGAAGCTAAATATACGAGATCACAAACGTAGATTGCTCGCGGCTAAATATGAATTGAGAGGAAAGCTTTAGAATTTTGTAAAGATCCCGATCTTCCTAGTGATATGCGGGACAAACATCGTTATAAGTTGTCCAAGTTACCAATAAAGAGTTCCTTTGCACGAGTAAGAAACCTATGTATTTTCACGGGTCGCCCTCGTGGAGTAGTTGAGTTCTTTCGAATTTCTCGTATAGTTTTTCGTGGATTAGCATCTCGATTTGATGGGCATAAAAAAATCGTCTTGGTAGCAACCACCAAACCAATAGAACAAGGGTTAGCTCCGCAGCTGGTCTACAAGCAAGGTAAGTAGGTCCATTACCGGCCGGCTCCGGACCGAAAAGACCTAACGGCCTTATCTCGGATCGGAAATGCTAACGGGGCGGGAATCGAAGTGGGGGATCTCTTTACCGCCTGTGTCTATCTCCTGTCAAGTATGCTCCCCAGACATAGACTACGTACAGGGTAGTACTCTTGGAAAGATAGAATATCACCGCGTGAACATAACATTAAGTTACGAATGTTACTCCCGAGGGATCGACCACTATTCTAAATATAGTAAGGCGGAGAACTTTTGTTCATTGGAGCGCCGGAGTGCGGGGGTTGTTCCCATCATTGAAGTCAGAGTCTGGGACTGAGCCTTCCGAATAAGAAAGACAAAAAGCGCTTAGTTTCGTTGGAAAAATCAACGCAAATATCATATTGACTTTTTCTCGCCCTACTTCTAAGGATAGATAGAAAAGGTTGGAGAGAGTGACTTTCAGAAATTCTCTCCTTTCCTGCGCAAGGCGGCCCCCAAAAAACAAAGCCCCACCCCTCCCCCCTTTAATGAAAGACCCTCGCCTCACTTCCTAGTTATTTGTGGGTCGGGACCCGAGGGCCTTCTTTTTATTTTTTTCTCAAGAGGTGATTTCGAGAATCAACCAACCGACAAATCCGTAGCCCAGGTGACTCACAGCCTCCCTCTCGCCCAAATGAAATGGGATGAAAGAAATCTATAAGCTTTTTGATTGATTCAGGGCGCAGCGAAGCCAAATTCAATCAAGGCAAGGGGGCTTACTTTTCCTGAAGCTGAGTCATACTATTAAAATTTAGCTATGCTAATGGAACAGGAAAAGTTTTCAGATGATATGGACCCCAGAGCGAGAACCTCCAATTGCTTAGGGGTAGCACTGTGTCCCGCTTGGTGGACGAAATCTTCTCTCCTTTTAGAATTCTTTCTCCCACACACCTTTGCCCTCTTTCACCGAAGAGGAAAGAAGAAGCTTCCAAGCGGACAGAGACCTAAATTTCCATTAGATTCATTCCTAAGCTTGCTTTGTTGCAGCAAGATGATCAGTCCGAGAGTGCTGGAGAGAAGAGAAAGCGGTAAAAACCTCTCTGATTCGGTCACCGAGCAGTCGGACGACTCTTCAGTAACCCAAGATGACCTCTTCGACGCTTCTTTCGCTGTATACCCCCTCCATCCTTCGGAGGTGGAAGAAAGGAACAATATTCTTAGTAGGGCCCCAGAACGCTAAAAAGGTGTGGGAACAAGAGTTGTCACGATAGAAAAGAGAAATGACTATAAGAAACCAACGATTCTCTCTTCTTAAACAACCTATAGCCTCCATACTTAATCAGCATTTGATAGATTATCCAACCCCGAGCAATCTTAGTTATTGGTGGGGGTTCGGTTCGTTAGCAGGTCTTTGTTTAGTCATTCAGATAGCGACTGGCGTTTTTTTAGCTATGCATTACACACCTCATGTGGATCTAGCTTTCAACAGCGTAGAACACATTATGAGAGATGTTGAAGGGGGCTGGTTGCTCCGTTATATGCATGCTAATGGGGCAAGTATGTTTTTCATTGTGGTTTACCTTCATATTTTTCGTGGTCTATATTATGCGAGTTATAGCAGTCCTAGGGAATTTGTTTGGTGTGTCGGAGTTGTAATCTTCCTATTAATGATTGTGACAGCTTTTATAGGATACGTACTACCTTGGGGTCAGATGAGCTTTTGGGGAGCTACAGTAATTACAAGCTTAGCTAGCGCCATACCTGTAGTAGGAGATACCATAGTGACTTGGCTTTGGGGTGGTTTCTCCGTGGACAATGCCACCTTAAATCGTTTTTTTAGTCTTCATTATTTACTCCCCTTTATTTTAGTAGGCGCCAGTCTTCTTCATCTGGCCGCATTGCATCAATATGGATCTAATAATCCATTGGGTGTACATTCAGAGATGGATAAAATTTCTTTTTACCCTTATTTTTATGTAAAGGATCTAGTAGGTTGGGTAGCTTTTGCTATCTTTTTTTCCATTTTTCTTTTTTATGCTCCTAATGTTTTGGGGCATCCCGACAATTATATACCTGCTAATCCGATGTCCACCCCGCCTCATATTGTGCCGGAATGGTATTTCCTACCGATCTATGCCATTCTTCGTAGTATACCTGACAAAGCGGGAGGTGTAGCCGCAATAGCACTAGTTTTTATATGTCTCTTGGCTTTACCTTTTTTTAAAAGTATGTATGTACGTAGTTCCAGTTTTCGCCCGATTTACCAAGGAATTTTTTGGTTGCTTTTGGCGGATTGCTTACTACTAGGGTGGATCGGATGTCAACCTGTGGAGGCACCATTTGTTACTATTGGACAAATTTCTTCTTTAGTTTTCTTCTTGTTCTTTGCCATAACGCCCATTCTGGGACGAGTTGGAAGAGGAATTCCTAATTCTTACACGGATGAGACTGATCACACCTGATCAGTGAAAAATTCTGACACCAATCATTTTTTTTAGTGAGTATTACACCAAGAATTGACAAGCGGATGACTTTTCTAGTGCGAACAAACCTGTAGTTTTCTTCGCTCCGCCTTTTTGAATAAGCCCCGCTCCCTAAGGGGCCCCTCTCTGGTAAGGAAAGAAACAAAGAATATCATTATGAAAAATCTGGTACAATGGCTTAAAATACTTTCTAAAGTTCTTTTTCCATTTGTTGTCTCCTACTTATGGAGACTCTTGCTTTTCAAACTATTTTCAGGAAACATTTTTTTAGATCCTTTGTTCGATGCCCAATTATAAAGGTAAGAAAGCCATCAACGGAACCTTTGGCAGCAATAGCTGAACCTGGTGGTCCCTGGATTCAAGCTGTTCTTCCCCCTTCACCGGGACCAGTGGGAGCTAATGACCTCTATTCGATCTCAGAAGCAGATATTGAAGCTCCAAGCTCAGAAGAACCAGTGGTCAACCTCGGAGCCAGGAAGAAGGTCAAGTACGAGCCTGCGTCTCAAGCTCCATCTTCGAATACACCAGCGGATCCGGCCGGGAACCAATCCAAGTCTTTACTCCGATTGTAATCAACCAAACCACTGGGAATAAGCTCTCTGTCCCCATCTCCGTCTCTTTCCGTTGTGTCCCCTTGCCAGTAGCTGGCCCACCCGAAAGCAATGAAAGTCTCTCTCTTTCCATCATTCGAATCCTTTCCATCAGAGGATTCTTAAACCTGCATATTACACCCCGGGATAGGATCTGTTTTCTTCCAGGCATCCCACGTTGTCTGGTTTATCGGGGTAAGGTAACTATGATCGGTCTTTCCTAGTTCACTCTGCCTATAACCTATGAGGCAGGTTTCTATCGCGTTTAAAAAACGAATAGAGGGCTGAAGAGCGAAAAGGGGGTTCATAGCGAGATGTGTCAACGGTTGGTTCGATATGGAATAACCCTGAGTTAAGTAGCTAACTGAATAGAATATGGATGCTAGGCGAATGGTTCTTCCTGTTGCTAGGCTAAGGACTTTCCTGCCCTATGGACGGTAATAAGAACCAGTGCTCTGATCTATGACCACCCTGATCTAGGTTTTTCTTCCTTGGTTGGGGCATAAAGCTTGGCCGGGGGATAGTGTCTTAGCCTTAGAAGGAAGTAAAAAAGGTATCGAACTGTGGATAATGAAACCTGCGGCTTCTATCTCCTGGATCCCTTGATAAAGTCGGGTTTTTGTTTTGTTACGCTAGACCTAGCTTGCCCCTTCTTTTTATTTACTTCAAGTTGAGAAAAGAGGGGTCCCCAACCCCAGGAACATACATCTATTATAGGCTGGCTACGAGGGTCTCGTTCTTGTACTGCCCAACGTCGGCCTTCCAAAGACCCTATTCATCTTGCCTCAAGGTCAAGGCTGCTTCCCTTTCCTTTCTTTGCGGAATTCCTCCACGGAGTTTGGATTTCGTGGTCCCTTTTCCTTCTTTTAGTGAGTTAGTTTGTTGAATTAAATGATCCTCCTGCCTTAACTGTGCTCCTACCTTATGAAGGTAGGTGGCTTACCTTCCCTCCATTCCAAAGTAATGGGAATGGGATAGGAGGGGCTTTCCTTTTGTTCTCTTCTCCCTCATCTGAACTGGACATCGTATGCTTATCCTTCTTCTAGATTAGCACATTCTTCCACTTTTCAATCAGAGAAAGAAAGCCTTCGGAACCAACAGGAAAATCTCAGCTAATGGCATAGGCCCAACGCAACTGTCTTACGAAAGACAGCAAGCGCTAGGACAAAACTCCAAGACGCTACAACAAGACAGGCGAAGCGACAAAACCCTCTTTCCTTGAAACTTGGACAACCTTTTTGCTTTCGAATCCCTCGGCCCGTGCACCTTTTAGACAAGACTTGGCAATGTTATGACCTAAAAAAAGTCAAGGATAAGCTTGCATTCTAGAAGCGGTAGCTTCAACCGCATGCAGAGGAGTATAAAAAAAAGACGGGTCTCTCATTCTTAACGTGGTAGTTTCCCATCATAGGGCTTTTATAGATTGAGCCATTACCATGGGAGACTTTTATTTTAAGGCTATGCCCCTTGTACTGTTGTAAGTTTGGAAAAGGTGCTATAGGCGCTTTCAATTAGTTAGACTTCTATAACTCTGGAAAAGAAGTAGAGGAACCTAGGGCGGTTTTGTCAACGAACGCGTCTCGGGCCCAACTCGAAAGACAAAATCTGACTTGTCTATCCTGAACCTATACTTTTGTGATAAAGACTCCGAAAAGCGAGGCTACTTAAAAATTCTTAACGATAGAAATATTTGCTCCAGTAGTATACTTCTAGGTGTCCAGTCTTTGAAACCAGACTCATGCGTTCTTTCTCTCCTCCCTTTTTATAACATACAAGGAGGGAAGTTCATTACTTATGCCGTTAGTGCTAGCTGCTAGGTTGTTGGAAATCATTACGATAGGCAGATTTCAATAGAAAAAATACATAGAATAGTCTGATTACTAAACTAAAGCAATGAAAGAGACTGCGAGAGTATCGGTAATGTGCCATAAGCCAATGCAGGGAGTTTCCTTTGCCAGAAAGACTGGGGCTCCTTTGGTACCTGAGGCGATTTCGTGCTTACCTAAAGTTCTGTCGCTGGATGCTAAGAAGACCAAAATGGTTCAGCATTAGTGTAGTGTATTCTTTCTTCGACAAATACGAAGAGGTCACTTTCTGGTTACAGTATACCTAGCTTTTTAGCTGGACGAGCGCATCCGATCGTAAAAAAGTTCTATTTTCCGTAGACGTGGGACGGAAGAGGATACGTTCAGGAACTGAGCCACGATCAATAGATCGAAGACTATTAGACGATCAGCTGCAGCTGCTTCGATCGATAGCCCTGAATAAATCCGTCGGAGTTACAAGCGAGTGGGTTTAGGAATGGGAACTCACTCTTGTTGATTAAGATTTGGATTCCAGCAGAACTCTATGAGGGATCATCGCACGTGAAAAGAACACCACCACCTAAGGCATGCAAGACGGGCGAATAAGCTACGGGGGAAAAACGAACGGAGCGTAGCGAACACAGTGGGCATTCGGACCAGGCATATTGGCATATAAAGAGAGAGAAGGAGACCCGAAGATATCAAGCTCGGCTGCCCATCGGACTCCCAACGGCTAAGAGCGGTAACCGTGATTAGCTTAATGCCTTTCGGCTATAGTACATTAGACTTCTACCGGCTACCGGGAAAACTATTAGACTAGATCAAAGGACTAGATCGATTAGCAGCCGTAGCTGCAGTATAAAAAGCAGTAGTTGGAGTTGTCAACCGGTGCTTTTTCAGTCCCACCTTCATAAGTCAATCCCACTAAACTACACTTGTACGCTTGACATGAAAAGTAGAGGCAAGCGGAGTCAAAGGCCGAGCCTCAACCAGCAAAGGGGGACAGCCATGCCAATCCAAGCAGAGCAACTAGAAGGCCACTCCCCTTAGTCCTTAGACTTCGTTCTTCAAGGAGACTCATGTGCATTTCCTCTGTTTTGTGCTCTTGAACCCTTGATTTCCGTGTGCCTTTAGTTGAAGTATAGGTCGTCGATTCAATCTGATGGCCTTCTGTTGAGTGGTATAGAAGGGATTTCTCTAGTAGGTAGCGACAAGAGGCTACATCAATAGCTGAAACTTGTTTTCGGGTAGGGTAGGCTTGGAGTCAGAAGTCCTCTCTTTCCCAACCAAATAAGCACTTTTGCAAAGTTCACCTTCCCGCGGTCAAAACAAGACTTGCAGATAACAATCAGACCTTACCAGGGACAGGGACCAGACTATAGAGCCTAATTCAAAAAAATGCGGACTTGCTTTCTCAATTCACATCTATGAGCCCTCTATCTCTTGCTCGCTTCGATCGGACTCTGACAGCTTAGGAAAGAATGATGGGTCGCTAACAAGGCCCCTAAATGACCGCTCAGAAGGCCTAACTATTTTTTTCCCAATCTGTCACTTGCTCGTCCCTCTCTCATGAAAGATTGTCTCTCCTCTCCCGGCGGCTTTTACTCATGGCTATAGCCAGTTGCTAAGACGATTCCCATTCAAGTATTAAATATCTTCGCCTCCCCATTCCTTTATCAAAGTCTAGTACTTATGGCGCAAGTCAGTCTCTTCAAGTGGAAGCAATTATAGGGGCTTCGGGTCTGAGGTAAGCCTTCCTGTATCATTGGTAGGCAAAGGGGTAAGCAAACATGGTTGTGTTTGTTTGTTAATAAGCAAATTGGTAAATAAGCGCAAAGAGTACGAATCTCTTTCTGTATTCAAGCCTGTTCCTAGTCGCTCGGACTCTTGTTGTAGTGTGAGCCTTGAAAGTACCCGAAGTTAGGCAATCCGCACGAATTCCTTTAAAAGCCCTCTTAATGACTCTTCTTAGGGAGTAGGATCTGTTGCCTAGGAGCTCAGAGAAAGGTAGTGAAGTAATATTTTCTTTTTCAAGCAAAGAGGAGTGGAGTGGCGGTCGTGCAAGCAAGCGAAGTATAATCAGAAAGTCAAAACGATTATGCAACTTGGCCCCTTCAACTACTTAGGCGCAGGATAGAAGATGATGGAGCAGCATACCGGATAAAAACGGAAGTCCTAATTATATTTAAAAATAAAAAATAAAAAATAAAGAAATTCTTCGAAGAGGCATCCTTG
>CAWLAL010000166.1:27500-50000 GCA_963854785.1 Vaccinium vitis-idaea | reverse complement strand
TCGACGTGACGGTATACACGTAGCCCCATAGCGGAGCTAGTCACTGGCTACAGGGCGACCGACCCACCGGACCGGAGGCGGCCGAGAAAGATTTTAGATTCCGTAAGTAACTCAGTGAGTGCTTTCTAAGAATGGCTTGGAAGAAGAAAATGAAATAAGAACAACCGCGCTGGTCGTACTAGATCGACTTTCATGCTGGAGTAAGAACTAGCATGAAAGTTCCATTTCAGGGAAGGACGACGTACCATGATACTTTCTGTTTTGTCAAGTCCTGCTTTGGTCTCTGGTTTGATGGTTGTACGTGCTAAAAATCCTGTACATTCCGTTTTGTTTCTCATTCTAGTCTTTCGCGACACTTCAGGTTTACTTCTTTTGTTAGGTCTCGACTTCTTCGCTATGATCTTCCCAGTAGTTCATATAGGAGCTATAGCCGTTTCATTCCTTTTCGTTGTTATGATGTTCCATATTCAAATAGCAGAGATTCACGAAGAAGTATTGCGCTATTTACCAGTGAGTGGTATTATTGGACTGATCTTTTGGTGGGAAATGTTCTTCATTTTAGATAATGAGAGCATCCCATTACTACCAACCCAAAGAAATACGACCTCTCTGAGATATACGGTTTATGCCGGAAAGGTACGAAGTTGGACTAATTTGGAAACATTGGGCAATTTACTTTATACCTACTATTCCGTCTGGTTTTTGGTTTCTAGTCTGATTTTATTAGTAGCCATGATTGGGGCTATAGTACTGACTATGCATAGGACTACTAAGGTGAAAAGACAGGATGTATTCCGACGAAATGCTATTGATTCTAGGAGGACTATAATGAGGAGGACGACAGACCCACTCACGATCTACTAAAGGGAAGTAGCTTGATTGGTTCGAATCCAAGTCGTGAGATGGCTTTAGAAAGGCCTCTATTTTTTCCGGTATATCGTTCCGCGAACGGAGCGAATGAAGAACAATCCAACCTCATCTTTCACCTGTTATGTTCCCAGATTGTGCAACGATGGTCCATTCCTTTTCTATTCCTAGCCACTATAGTTTTGGTTTTTTATCTTCTTTGTCTGAAAATAGGTTTGATTGCTGATTTTCAAATCCTACTTTCCAAAGTAGGGTTCTTTTTGGCAGGAAGAACGCTATCTTTTTTGTTGCGGCGAAGCCGGTGGTGCGGAATATTGTCATTAGGAATCCATTTTATTTTTCGAGCTTCCATCGGTCTCGAAGCCACGCCCTCTTTCGGGAATATGGTGTTCCCTGCTGGGGCGGAATCAGAAGCGTCTACCTCATTTCCCAAACCCGAGTGGGAAACGGCTCTCTCTCTGCCAGACAATCTGGCGGCGCAACAACCTCTGCGTACCCATGTGGAAGGGGAATTTCTCGTACTTTTAAATATTGGAAGGAAACACACCCTTTCCGACAGCACTTTTTACAATTACATCAAACCGTTAGCACTGGATAAGGCTTAGGTTGGATTTTGTAAAGCTCTGCTCGGGAGAGTGCAGGCTCTTCAGCTAGAACACTACAATAAGGGGGAGCATATTCCTTTTGCATTCAAAAGTGCGAAGGATAGAGATCAATTGTACTCAATGATGTGGGAATATGTTCCCAAGGTGGAAAGTTCTATTTCAAATCAATGATGGCCTAGTTCGATTCGGCTATCTATGGGCCTTAGATGATATGGTGGTCGAGAAGGGATTGGATCCGAAGGTACCCATACTTCCCGATCCAGCTGAGGATGTAGATCCGATTCTATTCGTGTCTATGTCTTTTGGTTTATGGCTAAAGGGTGTTGTCGATGGCACTGATTACTTTTTTCTGTCCGATGGTCTAACCCAACCACGGGCAGGAAGAGGGTTGGTGGTCTTTCCACCAGCAGAACCTCAACGAACCATCAAATATGTTGTAGTCCGTCCACCCAAGAATTCATAAGCCCAGTGGATAATCTATAAGCATTTGATTCAACCCTTCCTTTCGCCACGGGTTTTAGAGATGCCGAAAGGCCTATAGAAAGTAGGGAAATGGATGGAATTGCGTATTGGTTGTCTCTCGGGATGGAAGAGTTTCCAGGGTTGGAAGAGAAGAGCGTATTTGATCGGGAATCAGCCTCACAACTCATTGGTTACCTTTATCGGGTGGGATGGAATGAAAGTAGTCCCCTCCACGACCTTGCTTTTCATTTGATGCTAGCCTAACCTCTAACTCGAGATAAACTGTGCAGCTTCCATCGACGAATCGGAGATGAGATTGATGCGCTCGCCGCCCTCTTTGCTAACCTTACTCTCCTCATAAACGTCCTAGACGTTTTGAGCGGGTTTGGTACATGCGTATCAAGAAACGATTTCCATTCTTCGAATGGTGGTTGGGAAGAAAGCACTAAAGAAGTAACGATGTGACGTTCCGTTGTTATCGTCATCGGATACTAACTCCAGGCTCCTAACTCAACTCGAAACTCATCCCTTCCCTACTCGTGTGTGTGGGGGCCGCATGCTGGGCTTGAATGCTTACCTTATTCGTTATTAGAGAAAGGATTCCCATTTCTAGAACTAATTTAGTAGGGAATGTGTTATCGCTATTTCAGAACCAGCATATATCTGCTATCGAGAAAGAAGGATTTTACTAAATCCCCATCTGTAAGAAGGCTGTTATCGGTGGCAGCAAGTCGGAAGAGTGTTGCAGAAAGATCTGAAGTTCCTTTTCCCTACATAGATTCAGGATGAAAAAGAAACACGGAAGTTGAGCTCTTATTCGAGCTTGTCTGTCTCTAATGCGCATGAAGAATGTAAGATAACAGAGTAGTCTCCGCCCAAAGGTGCCCTACGAGGGCCGGTCACCGGGGATGAAGTCAACTTGCTTCTGATTGAGCATGACGATTGGGCGTGCTTCACTTTCATTCGACTAGACTGAGCGAGAGAATGAGTTTGATAAGCTCACTAGCTGACAGTGATTGAAATCAAGAGTCCAAGTTATTAAGCAAGGGCCCAGAGGCTCTACGGGAGTCGGGCAGGCTTTGACCGTTCCTTGCCTTGGTGAGATGGAGAGATCAGTTGGCTAGCGAGCTGTTCCCAGGGTAGAACCATTCTCAAGAGATAGAACCGAAGGCTTCATTGAGGAGAAGTAGGACTTTCTCAAAGCAGACCTACGTGTGTAGCATGGTCGTCAGCTCATCCCTAACTATAGATAGAGCAGTCGCCAAATCCAATCCTAATCATATAAGTGTCTTTTTCTCATGTGAAGGCCGCGTTAGTGTTTGTTTTGATTCCCTGGATAGAATTCGTCCTATCTTCCTTTCAATCAGCTCGCTAATAGAAAGTATATAGATTGTTCGAAGCTTCAGTGGTGGACCACCCAATGTGTATTTCTTGGCTACAGCTCTTCACACAAAGGATATCGCTGTCTTTACCCACGGACCGAAATTCGTCCTTCTCTACCTAAGCCCGCCATCCTAGCTTTCTTTTTTCGTGTATGTTGTCAAAGCAAAGTAAAGTGCGCGCTAAAACTTAAGCTATGTGCATTTCTAGCGTTGGTAGTCTTACCGTAGAAAGCAACTTGGTAGGTCGACTAACCTGTGGGCGGTCTTCTGTACTTTTGTGGTATCGCTAGCCTATCTAAACGATCGATCGCGGTACCTTCTTTAAAAATGAATTCCCAACCCCTCTACCTATACCTATGAATGTTTTGTAAACCCCATGGTCAATCCCTATCGAAACCCGGTAAACGGGCCTACTCTACTGAAGTCGCAAGCCTTTGGCACTGAAGTAGGGCGAGCAGCCGCAACAAGGAAAGAGAGGCTCGTTCCATGTTAGCAGCTCGTCTTTTTTCTATTTTGACCAACCGGTTCAATTAGTCAGCCCTCGCGAAATACAAGAAAAAAATCAACTAAGTCAGTCTCGCAGTCAGGGAAGTAAGGCACGTAAAGAAGGGAGTCATTGGCACCCCCTTGTTCAATTCAATTCTTCAATCATTCCGGTCGGTGCGGACAAGGCAGTACGGTACCAATCCCATCGGTCGTAGTAAGCTTCAGTCTTCAAGTTCAGAGAATCAATACTGGCATTCCTCCTCTTAAAGGAATCGGGGAGTGAAGACTTTTATTCAATCAACGCTTAGATGGAGTTCATGCTTGGAAAGAGTTTCTCGGTAGCTGTCAGTCTTGCATATCATTGTTAGGCGTCTTCCTCCTTTCAAAGGCCGTATGCATGCATTTCACAAACTTTGCACTTCCAAAGGCAATTGTCCTTACAATCCAAAAAGCACATCTTGGTCCCACTTTTCTGATGGCTTAGTTATCCTTTTGGTTAGGCACATCGCCTCTTCAATCCCTTAGGTTAGATTACCCCTTTCCGTTAAGGTTAGTAATCTCCCCTAGTTGACCCTTCAAGCATCGAGGTTAGCACAGTCTCCCTTGTTAGGCTACATGCATTTCCAACCTTCAAGCTGCACATCTTTCCTTATCCGGACTACATGTCCCTCCTTTAGTCTAGATATCCTTCTCTTTGTGGCTACCCGCTTGTTTGTCTGTGCATGCATCTTTCTTATCAAGCATTCGCTAATGGTCTATCTGTCCTTACTCTTGTAGGCACCATGGCCTCAACGAGTAAACTTGGGAATGAGGATCTTATCAGAGAGTTATCTACTGAGGCAAGCCCCGATACAGTCGTCATGTCACCGTTTTCAGGATTGAGGTAATTTCCCTTTTCGCCTACACCTTTGAGACGATGGGCAGAGCGCATGTCCGCAGAAGACACTCTTGCTTTCCGGCGTCAGTATGAGAACATTCTGTCATTGTTAAGTATCAGGGTACACTACACTATCTGTTGATCGAAGCCTTGATCCACTTTTGGGATAGGAATACCGCATGTTTTCGTTTCGGGAATTTCGAGCTCACACCTACCTTAGAGGAATTCTTCCGACTCTTGGACCTCCCGCATGACCGCAACAAGTTGGTACAGCCGTTTGCACCAGGGGGGAAAAACAACCTAAGTAGTCTTCTGGCGTGCTCCCGCTTAGAACTTACTCCAGGGCTTGAGGGATCGCCCAGCAAATGCTCGTTAAAGTTCATATAAAAGTACTTCGCCGCCGAGGCAGGTTTGAATTCTAACAAGGTTCAAGACCAGTATGGATTACTGGAACAAGTGTCGTTTTACAGCCTTGGCTTTGGCCGTATTCGGAAGTGCCGTCTTCCCAGGGGAGGCTGGTTTCATAGATTGCCGCATCGGTCCCATGCTAGATCAGATTGACGACCATCACACCATAGTACCAAAGATTTTGGGAAAGTTGCTGCGCTCTCTTTCCTATTGCTCCTCGTATCGTCGCCGAGACTTCTTGGGATGCGCGCCGTTACTACAGATATGGTTTCTCGAACACCTTGAGGAGTTTCGCTCCATCCGAACAAAGGGGTATTTCGATCATGACATCATCACCGACTATCAGCGACATGCCAACGATCCTAGTCGTATTGCTACTAAGGGGGATTGGGTTGCAGCTCTCAATTCTCTGACATTTTAACATATACTGGAAAGCCCAGTGGCTCGGACTAGGTGAGGCTATTTTACAGTGTGAAGGACATCATATGGTTCCTTTAATAGGTTTCTGGGGAATGACCGCTTCCATCCCGAGTTATGAGACAGTATGGGCTAGTGCAAACCATCCCTGTGGTTGAAGATCTGAGTCCTTGGTTTTTCGACTATACCATCACCGACAGCAGGGTCAGAGTCAGAAAGGGATTACATCTTTGGGAATGCAGAAATCGCGAGACCGCGGATTCGTGTGCTGTCCATACTGCAAAACTGATGGAGCTGCTGGCATCAAGGGTCCGAGATTTATACTGCAGCAGAAGCGGAATCGAAGGGGAAGGTAAGGATAGCATGACTGGCAGGTGGTTGGTTCATGAGGGGTGCATGATCAACACATATAGAAAGCATGAGAATGCCGTTAACGGGCTGCTTCGGCTTACATACAAGTGGTGGTATTGGCACCATAAGCCCTATTAAGCCCATGAGACCGATTAAGGAAGACCCATTAAAGTAACTGTAGCCATGAGGAGTGCTACCCCAGACCGGGCTAGCCAAGTTTAAAGCCGTCATTTATTGAATAGAGATTCCTTCGGACCTTGCCCCTGAGTTGTGGAGCGGATAAATAAAATACTATTCACTATATGTAAAAAGGGGGGCTTTAGCAGTTTTCCTTCCGTTTAGCGAGGAATGCTATCAATGAGCCCCTAATTAATCCCTTGTTTACTTGCTGTTTGGCTCTATTCTCCACAATTGAGCCTCTACCTCGAGTGCCTTCCTCTAGATCTATCCCTGGATCTTGATAGGCATCTTTCTGGCTATATTGATAGATCTTCTAGCGTCAAGTGAGGTGCAAAATCACATTGCAAGAGGGTTTCCTTCACGCTCTCTAGTTCTAATTGGTTGCAGAGCTATCCATTCCTACCTGCTAATCTCGATTGTGATAATTCTTTGATCACTACTCTGGATGTAGATCTACTCACTATGCCATGGATTTACCTATTGAAGTTTACAGATTTCAAAAGGGAACCAGCCATATGGGGGTAATGAAAGCCAAGCCCGTGGTTGATAAGAAGTGCTTCTGTCTTGCTTCTTCGCAAGAACTCATGGGGCAATGGACAAGCAATGCTATGGTGTCGTCCTCACTTGAGCCAACCTAGGAGCTCGGTCTCTTTTCTTTCTGCGTAAACTTCCCTGCTAACCTCTTTGCTTCCTTGCTAGTACTAGACTTTGATAACGATGAGTAATCACATTCACATATTGAATTAAGAGAAGGTAAGAACTATCCCGAGCAGTTAGGGCAATTCTTGGCTTGGAGAACGAAGCGATGGAAGATCGTTCTTCTCTTTTAGCTAATTTAAGAATTTCCTTGGATTTCGACAACAAAGACTTAGGAAGCTAGCTCAAAGGGGAGACTATCAAAGTCAAGTATGGCTATGGTTCAAACTCATGAATCTTTCTGGCCCCCTCCTTTTATGCTTTTTAGTTCAGCGGAAGATTGAATTAATTAACTGCGAAACAATGTCAATATGAACTGAGGAACAATAGAAGAATTCACTGTTTTACGAAAGAAGGAAGAAAAGGATGATAAACTTCGCTTGAATGATAGATTTATTTTCTTTCCTAGCTTTACTCTCCGATACATCGAGCCAAGCTTTCGCTTGCTACCATAGAAGGGAAGATAATAACCGTAAGATCGACCTTAACTTCTGTATTAGCTTGAATTCTTTCGTTCAATTGCAGTAAGAGTGGAAGACAAGTCGAGTCTATTCTGCTTTTACAGGCAGTTCATCCTTCATCTCTCAATCCGAGGAGGTCAAAGGCCGGACATGTGTTCTATATCCTCCTCTTTCTTTCTCAGGTTATTCATCGGTATCTGTCTAAGCCCAGGCAGTCAAAGTGCCGAAGCACTCTTCTCTATCTGTTGAAATCTATCTTGATCGACTTCAGGTAGTGGATGAAGGAGTACGGCTTGTATTGTAAGAGTAGGGACCTTTGATGTCCCAATCGAAGAAGGGAAGGGGATGCATCAAGGCAAGCGAAGGATAGACCGTGTACAAGCGTTAAGAGTCCTTTTTCTCCTAGGGTTAAGGAACGTAGTGTAGTTGGAAGGTAGAAAGCAAGCTAGCATAGCAAGGCAGCAATCACATAGCTCAATTTAGTGCGAACAAGAACAAAAGCACAAAGCTAAGCAAGAATTAAATTCCTTTGCTTTTGGGCATTGCATCAATAAAGTTTAGGTCGTTGGGTGTGAGCATCAAAGGTCAAGTCCAAGGATGGTAATGCTCACTCATTCATATGGGTGAGGAGCGCGGACTAGCCACGGGGCTTGGATACGCTTTCCCGATCGGATCACGGATGGTATCTGCCCACGGCATTTTGCCTTTTGAAGCCCCTCTCAATGCCCTGTTATCCATCCGATGCATTCTTTCATCTACAGTAGGCATTGAACCTGCTTTACACCGCTTTGATTCCCCTCAATCGATCAATGACTCAAGACTTAGTGAAAGGAAGCACTTCATTCTTAATATATGTTATAAGACTATGGTCTTGGTTGAAGGTTGAAAGCTCCATAGCCAATAGTCTACTAAGGCCGGTGACCTACTTCATAGAAGTACTTTTAGCAGCCCGTTATCACTATCTCACTACACGCTTTCCCCTCGACTTTGAACCGTTGGTTCTGATTTATATATGTTATTATGCACTCGATCTCCTTGCGGGTTGGATCCTCTATCAATAAGAAATCCTCTATACGAAGTCTTGCCTTATCTGATAGAACTTATCCTTAAAGTGTTGACTTTACTATGAATGAGTGTCAAGACTGAGGGCAAGGGTTGTCCCAGGTATGACAATTGAGGGAAGGAAGGCCAGGGTGTGGGCGTCCATCCCGAAGGGTAAGGCCAAAGCTTGACTTATCTGTACAAGCAGGTATGAAAAGTTATCCAAGAATGCTGTTTCAGGGCCTATAACAGGCATTGGAAGAAAGAGAAAGAACATCAGACTCGCTTTCAAGCCAAGCCCTTGTCGGTCTGTGTGTGCCTCTATCTATTGATTACGAAGACCGTTCAATCCTGTTGGCCGGCTAGGCTAAGACTCTCAAGGAAAGATACGTAAAGCAGCCAGGGTCAACCGACCGGGTCCAGCCATCCATCCCTAAGCTATAGACGAAAGAGAACAAAAAAACTATAATAGAAATATGGAATCCTTCCTATTTTCCGCTTACTTCCTATGACCGACCGATAATTGAAAGCATCGGCCGATACTCAAACAACAGACGGTAGAGCTCCTAACCTTTCAACTTGGATCTGCTTTCTTAGAGAACTACCAAATGAGGAAGATCGCCTGCCCAGACTTATCCTTACGGTTGGAGATCTCAATAAGGAAGAACCTACGATAAAACAAGCAAGCACTCTTGCTCCATCTTTGGTTATGGTATGGAAGGGTACTCCTTGCTCGGATCTTGTATCAGGATTCGCTTATATAGGAATATTAATCTAATAAATAGAGAGATTACGGAGATATTGCCAGAAAGGCGGGTGGTGGGGAAGGATAGACTATATATAGGAGATCCGACTTCCTCGACTGAAAGGTGAGCAACGGGGTCACCCACCCCAGGTTATAAGATCTATTAAGAAGGTGAAAGAGCTTCCCGGGACTTACAGCTCGTGAAGTGAGTCCGCTTTCTCCTTTATAACCCTTAATGCCTTCTAACGCATTCTACTAATCTTCGACCAACCTACAGTTAACAACAAGGAGAAAGTCTCAGGGTTTGATTCCTGAACCTCCCGTTGTGCCATCCTGCTCTCCAAACTACAAAGAGAAGACTGCTCCCATGCTTTCATAGACATCAAGAACAGCGAGCTGCCTTAATCTTAATATAGGTTGCCCTCTCCTAGCTATCAGAATAGGAATAGCTATTCGTGGAATAGTGCTTTAAGAAAAAAAAAAAGATAGGTTTCCTGTGGTAGCAATACGCAAGAAGTAAAGAAAGGATTCCGAAAGACCGGGGACCGGTACTCAATTTAGGAAGGAATTCCCTATCTATTTATACCAGAAGAGCTATGCAACTACCTTATGAAACTACCAGACAAAGAAGGAATGCACGACTTCTTAGCGCTCAGCTTGGATCAGGAGGGTTACAACCTATTCGATTAAACAACCAATTCTATGATTTATGAAAAAAAAAGTCATTTGTTGGGATTGAATGCCGGGTAGCGAGAACTCAGGAGCTAGCAGTCACCTTAAGGGATCGCCCTTAGTGTCATCCTTTGTTTGACCAACTTTGTAATCTCAACATAGGTGTTACCTGCCGGATCAGCGATTTCGGCTTTCGAGAACAGGGCGTACTAGTTGTTGAGAGCGAAGACTAATGAACTACCGGACTTCTAAGAGGGCGAACTAGTCTCTTTAAACGTTTTGAATGACTCTCGAATTGCACCTTTTCGATGTAGATGCGACGAATCTTTCAACTTTGGGACGACTCCCTGACCTGGGTTGGTCCATTCCTACTGACTTTGACCTGACACCTTCCTGTGACTTGACACCTTAACCAAACCAGTCCTCCTGTCTTGAATGGAGGGAAGCGGTTTAAGAATTCCTTATGAAAGTGACCAGCCAAGCAAGGAGGGTTCACCCAAGAAAGAAAAGTCCCGAGGGCAGACTCAGTTCAACACTTGTTTTCTCAGTGCAGATACTCAAACTTTAAATCCCGATGATTATAAGAATTCCACTCAATTGACAGTAATGAGGCGGGGAACTCAACCCTTTTCTTTATCATTGAATTCAGACTCAGACTTGGCTGCTTGGCCTGCCATTAAGAAAGAAGAAACCTTTTATTTTATCATATCATCCCGATCGGGCTATCCGGGGAGGTGCCCTCTATTGGGCAAGGAATGCACGACTTGTTAGCTCAGCTTGGATCAGGACGGGTAAAGGCCTTCTATTAAAGATATTAAAGAAGCGATTCTCTTACGTCTATGGGCCCCGCCCAAAGTCAGAGCTAGTTCTTGCACGAAATATCATGCTACTAGAAGCTCGTCCTACAGACGGTGCCGGGATCTGCCTACTAGCTCCAGCTCCAGAGGGAAGATCACATAGAGGATTCGGAAAGCACTGGGACCAGTCCTGAATTTCATTTCATTAAGAAAGCCCAGGAGCCGCAGGATATTTAAACATATAGTAAAGGAATTCTTAAACCTACTGGGCAAGCCAACTCACTTTCCTTATCAAGCTAGCAGTCACCTTAAGGGATCCCGCTTATTGACATAGACAACCGAGTCTCTTAAAAAAGAAGTTGGGGGGCTGGTACAGAGGAAGCAAAAAGTGGGATCAGTAAGAGCCTCATTGGCAAAACAGGGATCGGTAATCCGTATTGCTTTGCTGGAGTTGTTGTACCAGCTCAAGAAGCAAGTGCTTCTTTCTTCCTTTTGGTATTGAAGCGGCTCATTCTTTCTGGTTCACGACCGATCTAAAAGTGCTTTCCTTCTTTCTTTCGTTCTTTGTTTATGTACCTACTAGATCTACACATTTGCTAGTAAGGCAAGGCAAGCGAATCCAGCCTAATGGAGCACAGATACAATTGACATTGCCTCTTCTTGCGAAGATTGGGTTAAGTTCAGCCATTCCTAGGCTTTCCCGTATCCTTTGGAGTCGGTTAAGGACGGAAAGAAAGAAAAGTCTCCAGTAAGGTTTTGGTTAAAGCTTAAGACGGGCACCCCTTCATAAACAGGTAGCCCTTCTTGTGAAAGGTCACAAGAAGTGGTTGGAGAAACGGCTAACGCGCCAGAAAAAAATAAGGGATAAAGTAGTTGATAAAATAAGAAAATCACAACACTAAACGAAATAATGAATCGGAATAGCCAAATGAGCGCTTTCTTCACTACAAAATAACAATAGATTCGTGTCTCACGTTCGAATGGGGGATTCATTATAAAATGTAGTACGATACAAAAATAGATACAGATCAGTGCCAATTCTGACATCACCACAGCCCACTTGTTTCTCTCGCTCCTTGTTCGCGGAGCGGCATACCGGAAAAAAAAAGGGGGGAAAGAAATGGTCACCACTTTCCTCAATACACTGAAAGATCCCTATTATGCTCATCTCATTGGGCATACCACTTCCAGTTTCGCAGATCTGGTCATCGTCGGAGAACGTGTAGAAGATGGAATGAAATCCGGGCGTCTGGTGGACACCCACTTGTTACAAACACTGACGGAACAGCAGTCAGGAACGGGGACTAGTCAAAGAAGGCCAGCGGTAAAGAGACAGGAAACGTCGCAGAAGGGAGGAGATGTCCAACGGATTACCACAGCACCACCATTCAGAAGAAATTTCCAGCAGAGCCAAGCAGCTTATGTTCATCCTACTGCTACTCAATCCTACACTGGGCCTCCACAGCAATTCCCTCAGCAAGGCTATGCAGCACCTCCAGCACAAGGTTATCCGTTCCCCAGGGCCCGCACCACCACAAGAAGCAGCAAGAGAAGGCGCACAAGCCAACTCTTTTCCAGTCCTGCGAAGGTTAAGTCCTTACTCCACCATGCCTGATATCTAGCCGCTTCTTTGATTGTTCTATTCACGAGTAGTTTTGCAGTTCCAGGCGGATCATAGAATGAATAGCGTTAGTTCGGTTACAGGCGATGGTTGCTTTGAAAAGAGAATGCTTGCTTTTACGGGAAGGACTTCTAGTTTCAGTCTGGCCTCTTACGGGCAGCACGTGTAAATCTTCTACCCCGTGGGTATAGGAGCGTAGCGAAGAGTGGGCAAGGGTCTGCTCTAATCAATCAGCAGCTAACTAAGCAGGGAAGAAGAGCAGAAAGAAAGAATGTCAGAAGCTGGGCAGCACTCAATGAACGCTGAGGGAAGTTCGGGAGCAGGGGAAGATTTTGCAAGTCGGAGTTGAGGAAATTCTAGTTTTGTAAGCTATACGAAACGCCACTTTTCACATTTCGGGGTCGGTCTTACTAGTCATTTTCAATTCCCTGGGGAAGGAATTTTCATGATAAGCAGGGAGTTTGCTTAGGCAAATGCCAATCCTAGATTTCACATATATATGCCGATGCCAATATGTAACTTCTCTCCCCGTTCGCTTAGGCAAATTGGTTGAAGCACTTTGCCATATATATCTGGCAAGCATGAGCTCGACCACTGAGCCAAGGAAGGAAGTATAGTTCAAGCTCCGATCACGATCAACGGCACATTCAGTCGCAATATCTGTTGGTTTGCCAGAGGAAGGCGGGGTGCTTCCCAGTTACTCCCTTCGACCGACCTCTCCTAATAGGAAGAAATCAAGAAAGACACGAACTCTGTCCTTCACTTCGATCGAATGCTTGAATCTGAGGGGCCCCGAGGCGTTAATCGGACATCTGTCCCGGCCTTGAAAGAACTCTAGAAAGATAGGTGGGCATAGTCCACTTCTTGTTCGCTAGCGGTTCATTCCTTCGTTCTCAAGATAGCTGTCTCCTTCCCTCTTGGTTCTTCGAACCTCTCCTCGGAAAATAACTAACAGAGTCTCCCAACCGACTAGCTCAATTCCTCCCTCTATCCGCCCACTCGTTACTACTTATGTAATATCACGATCCTTCATTCATAAGGTAGCCTCCCTTGGTTACTGGTAACAGGATATTTCAATTGATTGTCCATGAACGGGAGCGGACGGATGAGATTTTTCTTTAGAATCCCCGAGCGGGCCCGTCTGACCGAAGGGAGGGCCTGGAAAGGTATTCGAAGATCAGAATCAAAGGGCTTCTCTTCCGGTTTTACTGGACGACTAAGGAACTAGCTCATGAGAAGACTAATTAGGGTGTTAACAGAGTACAAAAGAAGGAAAGTGTGCTTGTGTTCTCCTAGCAGCAGGTCCCGCAGTTGATCTAACTTAACGTAATACCTCTTTTCGTGGTGTTGTTGTTGACGTTGGTGACCGAATGACGAAGTTGGGCAAGGCTAATATTTAGCTTAAACTTTACCCTATCACGGGTCTTGGTTCGCGCTTTATGGCATTTCCAATACGCTCAGAAAAAGCTTATTTATCGCACCCAAGCCAAGGAGTGACGCTTTGGTTAACGGCGAACGCAAAAGATTTATGATCTGATCTTTTATAAATGAATTGGTTATCCACATGACTGGCCAAGGGCTACCTTGTATCAGGCCTTGGTACGGCCTATACATGATTGGGCCATGACGGTTAACCCGGGGGAAGGGAAGAGGATACGCTCGAGTAGGCATGTGGATGCATCTATCCCCGTCCTCCAAGGAAGGAACGAACAATTTCACAGAGCGAGCCAAGCCAGGCAATTGAAGGGGAAGATGAAGAAGGGTGGAGGTCGAGAGCTAGCTGATCGATCAGAGTTTTTGATCGCCTTTTGATGGATGGCGGAAACCCTGTTTCTGAATAAGCAAACCCATGGTACAAAACCCACGGCCGCTTGAGGGGTGAAGCGCCTAACCCGCGTTACAACCGATAAGCACCCCATTTGCCGGTACATATATATACAACTTTACCGCTAGGGGCAAGCCAAAACCTACTCCTAACAAGTAGTACCGAAGAACCGAACCTGACAGACACATAACCATAGGACTCTCCATTATCCAGAAAGAAAGAGATGGTTTTTTACTTTACTGTATACCCAATCCATAGGTCCTGGTAACGAGTGGAGTTACTTTAAATCCTGGGGTAGAAATTGACCTAGCGACGTCTTCCTTATTAGTCTCTTAAGCAGGACGCGGAGATACTTTAATTAACCATAGTGAAAGATTACTTTATAAATAAGGAAACGGTAAACTCCAGATACAAAGTATGGAAAGGTTTTATCCACCACCTATTTGAAAAGAGCGAGATGGTGGTTTTTGTTGCAGTCGGCAACAACAGAAAGGAAGGGGCCGCTTGTAAAGCTCTTTCGTCCGATGAGTTGGGTGAGGGAGAGGACGACTATTGATAACAGTAAGGAGAAGAAGTGGGAGTAGGAGTAGGCCGTTAGGGGCGTGAACGAGATAACCTCGCCTTTTGACACTGACGCCTCTCCTTGACCAAACTCAGACTGCTCTGGGTGCACGCCTTAACGATCCCTCTTGCCATATCTAAAGGGATTAATGGTACTATAGAAGTTAAGCCTGAATATTAGTAGCCATCTGACGTAAAGCTATTCCCATGAATGAGCAAAATGAAGGTTGTAGATGACGATGTAAAAAAGACACTACCTCGTAAGGGCAACCCTAAAGACTAAAGAAATCATGTGGTGAAACAGAGCTGAAAGCGCGAGTGCAATGAAACTCTCCTAAAGGATCTCGACCATAGGGAGAGGAACTGACTGGGATTTGACCCTAATGTTATTGGATGGATAAAAACGAAAGAGAGTATCCTAAAACAATCATAAAATAGTTTATGCTCTTAGTAATATAGTAGCTACCCATACTAAGGCCATCTCGGGCGGAATGACTGGGCGTAAAGGGCGTCATCACGAGACTGATCGGATCTGAAAACATATCTCATGTGGAAACTATTTGAACCCTTACCTTAGGTCGAGACAACGACCACTTTGACTATAGAACCATGCTTTAGACAAAGGTGAAAATACAACTAGCCACTTTAGCTGCTGGGATAGCACCGGTACGGGAATAGAGCAGTGCTACTGGCGTGGCGCTGCCTCATTGCCTTTGCGGATCTATCTATACATATATATAAAGGTTAGGACAAAGTTATGACTACTATACCTTATCCTATGCACTCCTGGTAAAGATGGTCGACACTTTATTGAAGAAGCTTTGCGATAGCATCCATCACTCCCAATAGAAGGGAGGACGGTCAGACTCATGATAGCTACCTAACCAGATATGGTGGTCGAAATGCCTGGGGTAGGGGAAACCAGGGAGCTAATTGGGACTACGGTAGGGCCCATCAATTGGATTTGATATATGTCCTGGTTTAGGGGCCCTTCTCAAGCCCTTTCAACAAAGGAAGAGGATCTTATATGCTCGTATCTGTGTGGAAGTGGATGCAGAGGATGAGTTGCCCCAGAGTTTTGTGCTGAGATGTGAAGATTATTTTGTGGATATTGAGGTTGAATATCAATGGATGCCGTCAAGATGTGCTGGTTGTAAAACCTTTTGGCACTTGGCATTGGAGTGTCCAGATAACCCAGTAGTTCCCCAATCAGTTCCATTAGAAGCAGCTAACTCCGAGACAGGCAACCGCGTCTATCCCGCCATTCATTACATCGAGTGAGCCCACCAGTTGCTAGTCTGAGTCTCTGTTCATTTCTTTAGTACCAGAATCAGACGATTCTAATCAGACGATTTTTTCGATTTTTTGATGTTCACGAATCGTCTGCCTGTGTGGAACGCCCTTCGACACAAATCTTTCAAGTCTAAGTTTCCTCCTCTTGACCAAATCTGTAACCTTCATTAGCAGATTCATTTTCGATGAAGCTTGACCATAAGGGAAAGAGCTATTGCTACCAGAAAGAACAAATTATCAGATCACTAAGGACTGTGTTACCCTATATTCCTTCTATCAGTCAACAGCTCTCTCTTTCGTATACGACATTTAGTACTTCCTCTTTGGCCTGGCAGAAATCTATCAACCCCGGCAATCTCCAGGGAACAGCTACGCTCCATGCGAAGGAAGCTAAAAAGAAGCTATAGAGGGTCTCACTCCGATATACGGACTCTTTTGACCCAGAAGCAAAGAAAGAGTACGCCAGTTTCAAATGGACACGAGCCTGGTCGAGATTCTACATACTATTTATTGTAAGCCCCAGCGCTTGAGGCGCTTACTCCTATCCCTTTCTTTTGAAAACAAAACTATTTAGTGTAGCAAGGATGGGATCAGCCCGACATAGGGTACGTTGTGGTGCGTAGGGGCCGTAGCTTGCTGGGCCGAAGACTTTCTAGATGTAGTGTAGTCATGTTCTGGAATAATCTCCACTCACTCGAATCCTCGCGTTTCCGGAACTGCATTTACCCCAAACTTCCTGGCTCTTTCGTTTTGCAAAGGATAAGCTCAAGCGAGATGCCTACGAGTAAGAGAAGCTCTGTTTACTACCATCTCGTAGCCCGCTTCCTTAGCATGACAGAGAGGACTCTAAGGAATAGGACTTCCCCGTTCCTTTCGTTCCCGGAGATGCAGCGAATCGAGTTGATAGGGACTTTCCTCTGAAAAAAAGGGAGGTTGTGCTAAAGGAACGTAGATGTCAAATGAAAAGAGTAGTTCCCTCGAGCAACAAAAGACAGAGAATAAGAAGAAAACCAAGAAGCATCAAACATTTCCGATGAGATCAAAAAAAGAAAGGTGCTTTCCATTGAGCGGAGGCTCGGTGCTGTTCTTAGGTCATGTGTTAAGCATATAGCTAGCGTTCCACAGTGCGGAGTCATTAGATTCCATTTCTTTTTAAGGGGCTAGTGTCGGCGTAGCGGAGAACCCCCGTAGGATCATCGACATATGCTCAAGTCTCAAGTCCTACCTAAAGTAAGCCCTTCACGGGGACCGGTTCGGCCTATTCACTTCCTCTTTCTCGCTACTGCTGGAAGCCCCTGTATCCTTATTTAACCGCTTTTTTTATCCAGTTCAAGAATTCCTTGTCGTCTACATCTGGGATGGAACCAAGTCTTATTAGACGATGAGACTACACAATCGTATAACTGTCAAAAGTGAGTTACTGTTCATCGGAGGTTACCTTAATTCTTAGCTCAATATCCTTTCACCGCCTTCTAAGCGGCCTTATAGCCCCAAAATCGTCATGCTAGAGACATAAACAGTCATGGATTATGCGAGGAGCAAGACAGTATTGGAAAAGGACTGGTTTATTGGCAACTGAGTTAGCTCCCGGTGGTAGTTCCACTAGTGCGAATAGGCTACTTCAGGCGATGTCAATGGGGTGGAGCGGTCCATGTAAATATGCTATGCTAAGTAGGTCAGAGAGAGAGATAGGAAAGTGAAGCTTCCTTAGGGTATAGCTTATCTGGGGCGACTATTCTCTCCTTTCCCAGAGCAAATAGAGGTAATAAGCCCACTTGACGAGATTAGATCGTTTCCAGTCTCCCTGTGGGATGAAGCTTCTTTGTTTGGTGCTGATGGGAGTCTTCTTTACCACTTTCTGCATCTAATTCATTCCGGTTCATTATAACCACAGAGAACTCAAAGGGAGGGACTTAAGCATACTCACAAGAAGGTGATCTACAACCATTGATAGAACCCTAGAAAGAGAGTAAGAGGATAGGCATTCTAATGCTGATAGAGGAAGGGCTTGACTAAGTAGTAGATATGGGATTGAGGGGTCTACGAGAAGAAAGATCAGGCTTCAGGGTGGGACTAGAGAGGGAATGCATCACTCCATTCTGCCTCCCGGCTTCCTTGCTTATCTCATTAAACTGATCAATGCAATTGGAGGAGAATCGCTTGCTCTTCCTTACTAGGGTGTGGAATCGGGAATTCTTAAACAAGAATAGATTAAACCTATAAGAGCAAAAGAAAGCTTCTTATCGAGAGAGAATAAAAGCCTTTAGCAGAAAACGACTCGGACTGATTGACTAGTAGGACAACTAGCACTTCACCAGATACCTATTTGCTCTACTAGCTCCTTTGGTGTAAGGGAGCTCTTAGTGAATGCGGAGTGAGAATTGGAAGATGAATGAGAGTGTAGCAGCTTCTTCCCCCTTTGAGTTCTATAGAGCCTCTTGAATGGATTACTAGTTCCTGCCTTCCCAATCAATGCTAACTCTCCTCTCTTATGGCTTAGGAGATTGCCTCAGCTATTTCATTCCAGAAAGAACCGTCCGTAGTTACATACATCTCTCCAAAGACAGCTAATCTATTCTTCCTTCGCTTCACTCTCCCGGAAGAACTCAAAAGAAAGAACTCACTAGAACTGAGAAACCTTACTCAACTACCAGGCAAGGAAAGGAAGTTCATGCTTAGTCCTAACAAGAAGGAAAATAAAAAAGAAATAAAAAAAGATATCCTCCTCTAAACCTATAGAGAAGACAAGCAGACGAGAAGCTACAACCGATAGAATCATCCTCGTCTTGTCTTAGAGTAGGAACTACATTCGCCTAGCTACAGGAACAGAGCTAGCTCGATAGAATTGGTTATCTTAGTAGTGCACGCTGTAGTTATACCCGAGAGATTTCCAGCTATTGAGAAGTGATTTATATGAATTCAACTTCTCATCATGATGCAGCCTACCATCAGGACCTTTACTGCACACTGTATTTGTATTTACATATTCCTCGTAACAATTCACTGTATCCTCTATCTTATTATCCCATTTTAACTTCTCTGGTGCCAAATAAATTAAGTAAGACAGAGAAGTTAAAATCTCTTTAAGAGAGTCAATAGGTTCTGGAATAGTATTATTAATACTGTTAGAGTAACAAGGGTATGATTTAGGGGATTTGTCTCCTATTGGTGGATTGACAAGATTCCGCTTCGCACTTTCCTACCCTTCCTTCACACTGGATTCTTTTCGACTGCAACTGGGACCCCGAATGCATTTCAAGCTTGACAACTACACGGCGTTTTTTCATCGGAGAAGTGCCGTTCGTCTCGTGAAGTGTGCAGATTATCACACTTTTCGTGGATGAAGCATTCCTGCGTCTCTCCAGTACAGGCATGCTGCTAGCTTTGCTAGATCTTTCCCCGTCTCAGGACATCGCACGGCTCCTCACTAGAGGTTGGCTCGTATTGCTCTTGCGTCTCGTTGCGACCACCCCTGATGCTACACATGTTATAATGAAAATATAAGATTACTATTAGATATTCTAATTCATATTAGAATATTATCATTCCAATGTATTTCATAAGGGATTTCACTTTGTTATGTGACCACTAAATCGACTCTTTTTCCTGCTTCAATTGCTTACACGAGCAAGGGGACTACAACGAAGAGGAGTAGTTTGCGGGTATCAGTAGTGAACGGACTAGTAGAACCGTATCCCGAGAACACGACTCAGCGAACGAAGCAAATCCCGGGCGACCATAACGCATCTAGAACGTCAACAAGGGCCTTTAGCTTGATGAATCGAGAATGTAGTGGAATAGCTCGTCGACTGAGAGAAGGACCGGGAAGCACTTCCAAGAGCAAGAGATGCGAGTTGGCTTAATTAAGGGAAAGCAGACTCGCTTGCCACAGCCCAGTTAACTATTGGAATTAGGAGCTTCCGATCCCATCCCTTCAATCACCGTTACTCGATCCGAACTGGAACCGAACTACCACACTACGTCCTGCTGCTGCTTCCCTGGTCTGACTGGAACTCTTACTAAATTCTCTTTCCTGGACCACGTTGATGGTACCAGCTTGAGTGAAGGAAGTTGCAGTAGAAAGAAGAAGGCATCGTTGCCCAACCAATCCGATCAGTCACCCGGGAAAAACTGGGTAAGTCCTGATCTAAAGATGTTGCTTGGAGAAGGTGGCAAAAGAGCGAAGCGAGGGTCCGAAGGAGGGTGGCGCAAGATGGACGAAGTGTAAGCACAGTTACCTTAGCCCCTAAAACTAGTTGGAAGAAGAACCTGCCCATCTTTTTTACAGAGGGAACTTTATAGAAAATATGGCACGAAGACTGCCCGAAAGGGGGTCTCATCTCTCACTGCAGCACTTGCCGCCTACCCCTGAAATGGTCGAGAAAGTCGATCTGGTGAACGAACCAGACAGAGAAGTTGCACTTCCAGTACCAAGTTCATATTCTAATCGCAGGATCTACAAACGAGACTGAAAGTCGAAGTGGACTACAACTCGATCTCGTGATTGCTCGGGTCTTGTAACATCCGGTTGCTGCCTATTTTACTAAGGCTCTCTCTTGACCGGCTTGGCATTGGGAGCAAAGCGATCGATCTTCCAGTAGGTCTGGTAAAGAAGAAGACCCTGTCGGATTGTGACCAATTGAACGAGTGCCGGCAAGAACAAGTCTCTCGATTTTTGTCATGCTTGGAAGGATCACTTCCGCTTGGGCATGCAAGCCTATGGGTTAATTACCCGTTGCAATACGATTATTTGAAACAATGCGAGAGTTGAGCGCTTTGCCGTAACTGAGAACCTTTCTGAACTAGATATATTGACACGTTTATTAAACCTAAGTTTTTATCCCGAAAGCCTTATTGTTACTAAAGAACATGCTGCTAAGCTTGGTCTTTCTTGATAGAGGTTAAAAACCCGAAACTCAAATTTGTTATTCTGTGTGACCGTATTAGGTCGTGCTTCTTGGCGGAGGCCCTGGAAAAAAACTCTATATTCTTCCCACCAACCCGAAGGAAGCAAGGTTTTTTTTGAAATGGGAATAATGTTTAGTCAAGATAGAGCTTACCATCGAGCCGTCGGTACTCCACATCTTCATGAAGGAGTAAACCTATTCGCCCAATTATCCATACTATAGAGACAGCGAGCGGGGTGGTCGTACATTGTTCATGCAGGTTGCAACTTATTCATGTTTCGCCGGGATCGAGGTGCTATTATGAGCCGGAAAAGACCGGGGAAAATACCCGGATTGCCTATAGAACAGATTCTCCCTACCACTTCTCCATTCAAAGACGAGTCACTAAGCATCGGGCATACACTTCCAGATAATTGCAGAACGACGGTAGGCAGACGATCAAGGCCTTCGTGTATGATGCTTTTATGGTTATCCCTATTCTAGATAGAGATAGTTGTAACCCCAACTATAGATAGTCTGGCCCAACAGTAGCCCTACTATAGCTACAGAAAGGGGGTAGGGGCTGTCGCTAAGCACCGAAGGAATAAAGAAAGGTAGATCTTTCATACTTCCAGTAGATTGTGTTGATGCAGGCACCTCGTACAGATACATATCCATTACCATTACCAATAGCATATCCAGTAGCAAACAAAGCCAGCAGTAGACCTAGCAACGTGTAACGTGTATAGAGGCATAGGTCGCAGATATAGATACAGATCCAGTCAAAGAAGCAACACCAGCATTAGCATTATTACCTGTAGAAGCAATCGTAACAGAGATAGCACCTGTAGAGCCATATGTATGATCCAGTTGTTTATGCAGTCGTTGATCCACCAGTACCGGTACCACCACCAGTCACAAGGTAAGCATAACCAGTAGACCCATAACCACCACCAATAAAGGCGGCTAGAGCACGGACATAGAAGGTAGCTAGACCAAGTCCATTACCAGAACCACCAGTAGTATCAGTAGCATCATAGCTAGTCGTTGAAGCAGTTCCAGAATCTGATGATCGTGATCGAGATTATGCTTATTCGAGCGAGATCGAGACCTAGCCCTTTCAGTTGTTTAAGCAAGGGAGCCCGTTGATTAAGCTGTACCCGGTCTAGCCATTGATTCAGTCGACTCTGTTGATTCGGTTGATGCAGAGCCAATTCCAATAGACTTATTAGAGGGTCCCATTAGCATGCATCCAGCAGGAATCGAACCTACGAATTCGCCAATCCAATGTTGAGTTGGGAAGCTTTAACCATTCCGCCATGGATGGAACTCAGCGAGTGAACTAGGTTTTGGTCTTGATCTTCTATTTGTTCCGTTAAAAGAGATTCGAGAAAAGATGGAATAGGAAGACGTGTTTCCAGAACAAACAAGATACGGGTTGAGAAGGGGGAGTTAGCAAAGTTAGACAAGATTGGAATGGGCATAGGAACATGTATTGATGTACCATATCGGTTAATGGTCCCAGGTTGATGCGATGTATTCCACCAGTTGACTGAAGACTTTATTATTGGTATATCGATCGGTCCAGCACGGATTGAAATAGGAGCCGGTTCGACAGGAAGCTTTTGAAAACGCAGTGCCCCCAGGTAAATAAGGAACGAGATGAATACAGAGGTTAAACGAGCATCCCACACCCAAAAGGTGCCCCACATAGGTCTTCCCCGAAACCCCCCAGTAACTAAGGTAAAGAACGTAGAAAAAACACCAATTTCTGTACCGGTTCCGAAAAAGCGAAGAAAAAGGGGATGTTTTGTTAATAGGAACACGAAAGTGTTTATAGCCGTAGCGATATAAACAAGAATAGTCA
>CAWLAL010000166.1:20000-22500 GCA_963854785.1 Vaccinium vitis-idaea | reverse complement strand
ATCCAATCTTGTCGGAAAGAAGGGTGGAAGGCTGCTTGCGTGCTTGCTTAATACACAACTTCTGCTTCATTCTGGTACTGGCCGCTTTCTGTCCTCGTCTCAGCTTGGCTCGGGATCCCCTTTGTTTATGTCTAAAAGCCCCTCCCTGGATCCTGCTGTTCTAAGGAAATAGCTCTTCTAGTAGGAGCACATCTGATTCCACAACTGATTGTTTCAGAGACTCGGTTGTCTACCATACAAGTCCGCTATCAGACGATTATGAAAACCATTCGATTATGAATTCTACGTGTAAGAAGATCGTCTGGCCTTCAGCCTGTGCCTCTCTGTAGAGAAGAAGGCTTTCAAGTGCGGGACCCACGATGGATGGGGCATTGTTTCCTAACTAGAGGACTGGTTAAACCCTACGGGTATGTTCCTTGGATTCCTAGTACATCGACATGGCATAGAAGCTGATGACGCGAAGGTCGGGGCCATAATGGAGATGCCAGCTCCTCATTCTCAAAAGACCTTGAAGATGGGTAAGGTCTCGTATCTGCGAAGATTTATTCCTGCCTTAGCGGAAATCACTTTCCCCTTGAGTTCCCTTCTGAAGGGGAAGGCCCCATTTGAATGGAACGAAGAACATCAGAAGGCATTCGAGGCAGTTAAAGCTGTGCTTACCTCGCCGCAGACCATGATAGCCCCACAGCCTGGGAAGCCTCTCTTGCTCTCTTTCAAACAGTAGACTTTTCCACCATTTTTGCTTGTGCTAGTGTCCCCAGAAATTCTTGGATTTTTCGCAATATGAGATTGAATGCCATAACTCTTATGTCTCCTGGGGCAAAATTTGGAAGAGAGTAGAGTGGGCTAAGTCGGCCCACGAATGGGGCTTAGGAGGGGTACCCTTCCCAATATGGGTGAAATAGCGCTGCAGCGGAATCCCTAGGTTCTTAAAACCTAGTAGCGTCTGATTTATAGGAGTGGTTCTATCCGATACAGCTAAGAAAGAAAAACGAAATAAACAAAAAGAAAAAGAAAGCCAAAAGAAAAGTTCACCTGCAAGATGTTAGTGTCCCAGCATACCCTAGAAATTCAAAAAGATGATGTATATGCATAAGTAGGTAGGTACATCGGATCAATTGAGAGCGCAGGGGTACGATGGGTTAGCCTCAGAAGGGCAACTTTAGCAAGAATAATAATAGGTACGTTCTCGGCATGGGTTAATGTAACTCTCCTTGGCAATGATAATAACTAGTAGGTAGGACGGGCCGGAGCATTCCCCCCCCCGGGGCCCCGGGTTGTTGATGTAGTTGCTTGTAGATAACAACGAGAAATTACTATTGCTATCTCTTTTGCTTGAATGAGATTGTGCAATATATGATGATCTTAGTAATCCATCCAGTCGATAAGGTACCCGTGGTCCCGACCTTTATCCATGCTTAGTTAGAAATGCACCTATCGAAAGGTAATGATTAAAGAGATAAGGAGACGTCTTCTTAAAGGTTTCTTTCACTTCCTACTTCATTCATTTTAGCTTGACTAATAGGGGCGCCCCTAACAACGGTTGGGAAAATCCCTATATATGTTATTAGAAGTTTCGTTTTTTTATCTTCTTTGTCTTCGACTCCTGGGTCTCTTACTCACCTTCGCTTTCTGGGTTATAAGGACCGATGCCTGCTGCTTCATCTGGGAACTCTTTCCGACGAAAGCGCAAATTCGTTCGGATCCTCCCACATGTTCAGGTGCTTGTGTTGTGGTTTTGAGTTCCTTGGCTTGTGTTCTAAGATAGTCAACAACACCACGAAAAGGTGCCCCGCTAACTCATATGGAAAGGGAGATTTCTATCTGAACTTCCTCCAGTCATCAGATATGCGCACTACGGACGAGACGGCTTGACGGCTGTAAGTCGGATGGCGGGCCCTTGCCACCAAGCGCTTCCAAGAGAGGAGCTCGTAAAGGCTGGGACGGGGATACTGCCGCTCTTTGGGATACGGTCTTGCCGAGGAGGGTAGGCCGGACGGAAGAGCATGCCTGCGAAGACGGTGGCGGAATACGGAATAGACAAAGATAGGTTTTAAAAGAACATATTTGGTCTGGCTTATGGAGGATTGGGCTGGGGAAGGCAGAGAAAGGAAGATTATTAAGCTAGTCAACAAGCGGGACTAAGAATCCATTTCTCTTCGGAACAGCCTACAGGGGAGGGGTTACTTTATTGGAATTTAGGGTAAAGGGGGGAAGAAAGGAATCTTAAACACTCGTTCCTATCGCCACTTCGTGAACCTAAGCGGAAACTTGAAGCTCGGAGGTTGGAGGAGCTTACCGGGTCATAGGCAGATCATGGACGTTGCAAAGAAGATAGTGGCATATCTAAGAGCCACAGCAACCGCGGAGCCGGTAAACAGCCAACCCTGCCGAGAAGATAGAAATGGGAACCAGGGTATATTATGAAAAATGTCAATAAGAGAAGGAAAAGCACTCTTTGCTTCACTTTGTTGACTTTCCCTCGGATTGACTCTGTGGT
>CAWLAL010000166.1:0-12500 GCA_963854785.1 Vaccinium vitis-idaea | reverse complement strand
CTAGAGGTATTTAATACCCTACTCCTACTAAACGTTTAGTTCGGAATCAAGAGAATGATGGATCCCAGCTGCCTCGCTCCCTCTCCCTGGGAGGTGAGACTGAGTACCATAGCTAATAGAGCGGCGGAAGGCCAGGACAGACGTTGAACTCGGGCCCCTTTCCGTTCGGTCACTTCGTTCACTCCCCTTAATGAACCAAGGGAGTGACAGGGTTCCTTTCTTAATCTCTTTTCAAGAAAGGGACTAGTCTTGTCTTAAAGCCAGAAGCCGAAGGCATAGACAACAAGGGACATGTTCCAGCTTAGCTACGGGTCTTAAGGCAGCTAGGAATAAAGCACTACTCGGACATGCTTCTCCTAAGGGTAAAACAACAACAAGCCAACAAGAACTGACTTAGCTACTGGTCTTCTCCGAAAGGTAAAGAGCTAATATCCGACTTAGGTCTTCCTAACTCTAGGAGCGGGTATTCCCCAGTCGAGACCTTTCGCCCTTCCAACTCTTCTCTTTGGAAATAGTAGAAAACTTTTTTTGTGTATTTTTCAGCAGCTTCACACTCGACAGACCAACGAGAAACTAAGATCGGCGACGTTTGTTGTGTCTTATTTTCAGCTTCCCTTTCTTTTTCACGCCTACAAGCCATGGCCTTATCATATTGATCAACAAACTCCCGAAGAACAAGGGTACTCCCAAAATACTTTTTCAAAAACTTATTAATGCTCTCACTCCTCTGTGTTGTAGTCATTCCGGCACAAAAATAAGCATGACTATAAACTTGAGCCCACTTTTCTCGAAATTCATACAACTTTTGCAACCACACGTTATCGGTGAGCTTAAAATCTTCAAGTAGTTTTTTCCATCTCGCTTCAAATTCTTCAATTGTCTCTCCCTCATATATGCAAGCTTTAAATCTTGATGTAAATGACTTAAACCCAGCAAAGACTTGGGATAAGTGTTTGGCAGCATTCTGATAGATATGCCATAAACACAATCCATGATGAGAATCTGGAAATATAGCACTAATAGCATTTGCAATTGCTTGAGATTGATCCGTAAATATAGATACTGGTTTCTTTCCTCCCATCGCCTCCAAGAAAGTGGTAAACAACCACATTACCGCATCCATTGTTTCGCCATCTAGTAAACCACATCCAAAGAGTGCGGTTTGTCCATGGTTATTGACGCCAACGATTGGTGCACATAACATATCATAATTATTTGTCCTAAATGTTGTGTCAAAACATATTGCATCACCAAATAAATCATAGTCTCTTCTTGACTTAGCATCACAAAAGAAAACACCACGTACTTCATTCTCCTCCGTCGTGCGAAAAGAGTAGAAGAAATGCTTATTCTCCTGTTGTTTTTGTTTGAAATATTCTAGAAGACATTGTGAATCGCCCTTTTTTAGAAACTCAGCGCGTTTCCTCTGTAGCAAATTATAACAATCAGAGGGAATGAAGTTAAGATACTGAGGACCTCCAGCTTCATTAGACATGTAAGAGTAAATATCTGACTGCTTGAACCCTGACGAGTGCATTTTGTTGATAAGTCCAACTTGGGAAGACTCAATTCTCCTATGAGATCTCAAATAATGGGCAGACTGAGGTGGTACAAGATCATGGGTATGCTCTAATATGAACTGGATTACATGATACTTATCCCTAATGAGTTTAAACTCAAACAATGCCTTGCACTCAAATCGCCGATTTTCTCTTCTTTTTTTGGGAGTTCTGATTTTTTGGTATGTCCCTTCACATGAACAAACAAGTACTTGTCGCAAAATTTTATTTCGATTAGCTTTGCTTTTGTTTGTCCTCAGCTTCCTAACACTAAAACCAATTTTTCTTGCATATCCATTATAAAAAGTGTAAGCCTCATCAGCAGTATCGAAAATCATTCCACACTTTGGCTCAACAACCTTATCCTCATGAACTTTCTTATCAGACCTTGAACCCAGCTTCATAAAATCTTCAAAACTACACTCTTCCATCAGTTCTACATATCAAAATATATACTTTCTTATCCCTTCACGTGAAAAAAAAAAAAAAAAAAAAAAAAAAAAAAAAAAATATATATATATATATATATATATATAGGCAAATTTTCTAGTCCAAACCTCCCGAGAATAAGAAAAAATTGATTTTTTTGTGTTGCAAATTATTTTTGGAAAATCCGAGCCATCCAATGTGTTCAGAAGGTGTTTTCAAGGGTCCAAGCGGGAAATCTTCAAAAAAAATACCGGGAAGGGCTTGATCCAAGCAGTTTTCGCAAAAAATGAATATATACATTTTTTGCGAAAACTGCTTGGATCAAGCCCTTCCCGATATTTTTTTTTGAAGATTTCCCGCGTGGACCCTTGAAAACACCTTCTGAACACATTGAATGTATCGGATCGTCAAAAAAATGTTTGGATCATGGAGGTCCGGAAACGGGACGTCCGGATTAGAAGGGGACCATATATATATATATATATACAATAGACTTCCAGTGCAGGCTCCCGGAACTTCAAAAATCCGGACCAAACGCTCAGGGCCGTTGGATTAGATCCAACGGCTGTGGAAATAAAATCCACCTCGCGGGTCAAATGCGGGTTAAAGAGTTACCGGGTTGGTCAAATGCGGGTCACTATATAAATTATGGTCCACCCATTTCCCCCTAATTTCATCGTTACTAGAGAGAGAGGAGAGAGAGGCGATTCCAAAAAATTCGACGATCGAAGAAGAAGAAGAAAGCTCCACGACCTGTCGATCTCTAGAGCTACAGGTATCATCTCTCTCTCTCTCTCTCTCTCTCTCTCTCTCTCTCTCTCTCTCTCTCTCTCTCTCTCTGTGTTCGGTTTACTTGAAAAATCGAAACCCTAGTTTTCCATTTTTTGAAAAATCGATCGAAACCCTAGTTTCTCGATCTCTCTTTGGAACGATCTACTCGTTCTTTGTATACTAAGAACTCTAGTTCGAAAAAAACTATGATTTCCCTTTTTCAAATTTTGAAAAAAACTAGGGTTTGGATTCCATAGTTGCCCGAATTGTTTACGCCGAAAATCTGAGGGATGTGATACAGATAAAAGAGCGTAAAGAGTCAATCGAAAACAAGGTATAAAATGTGTTGCTGAAGTTTTGGAGTTTGTGCTCAATCGAAAACTAGGGTTTGTATTCCATAGTTGTCATGTCTAATCTCCTTTCTATCCTGTTCCAAAGAATTATGTTGAAAATTTCGCTCCCACGATTGTTGTCTATTAATTTGTTGCCATGATAGGAAAATTGGAAAATTGGAAAATTGGATTCGACTTCCTCTGCTGAAAATTTAAATGTTTTCCAGATTTTTTTGGTAAAAAAAAAAAAAATTCCTCTAATACTCCTATATAACCTTTTCTTCCGAGTGTTTCTTATACTTCCCTTCTATGTCCCTTTAGATTCTCATTTTTGTGAATGATATGCATGAATATATAGCTGGTGATTTGAATCCTCCACATATTCCCTTTGTGATACAGATAAAAGCGCATAAAATGTGTGATAGGTGATTCATCTAGGACTAGTTACTGATAGACGTGGTATAAAATCTGTTCTTTTGTTCATGTTTGACATGGTTCAAGTTGCTGGAATTTGGTTAACACCCATACACCACAGTTACAAAATTTTTATGCTAGTAGTGTTCTTGTTACAGCTGCAATGGATTCATGGATATATATATAACAACAAATTGAGGGCAATACTTGTTGTGAAGGGAACTCTATACACCATTGTGAAGGGAACTCTAGTCACCATTGTGAGCAGGGTAAAGGAGATCATGATTTATGTGGTGTGCCAATGCCCTGTATTTCATTCACTTATCTTGTTTTGTGAGTTTTGTTGCAATACTGAGTATTAGAGAAATACTCACTAACGTAGACACACACACACACACACACACACACAGAGAGAGAGAGAGATCCATTTTTTACCAAATTGTGGTTGCATGATTGTAGCCATGCCGTCGTCCTCCTCTGCATCTTCAACCTTCCAAATCGAATACCCGACTTGCAATTGTGGGAAGCCCTCCCCCATGAGGAAGTCAAAGACTAAAGAAAACCCAGGAAGGAGATTCTTAGGGTGTGGCAACTATGAGGTAATAAATTACCTTTGTAATTACGAATGCTTATTACCTAATAAAATGTATTTTTTAATTTGATTCTTATGCTATTGCAGAAAGGTAAAAAAATGTGCGATTACTTTTATTGGATTGACCCAGACCCTAAAGACAAACAAATGGAGGAAAAATTTTATGCTTTAGAAACTGAAAATCGTGCTCTACAGTTGAACATGCAAGAATTAGTGAAAGAGAACAAGAAGCTCAAGAAGAAGTTGATGGAAGTAGAAGGTGCAGTGGTCTCCTACAAATGGAAGTGCTTGTTTCTTGTATGTATATGCATCATCTTATGGTTAACAAAAAAGACTATAATTGTTGGAAATGGCAAGTATCTGCCTTGAAGTCGTAACTGTATTTCTTTTGTTTATTGTAGTAGCTATGTGTGGCACATAATGATTCTCATGTACCGGTTCGGTTGGTTTGTGAATAGGCAACTTCTTACAAGTAGCCTTCATGATTTTCACTCTTAATTTCTGGATAGGCACGTTCTTATAAGTAGCCTTTAGTTTTTTCACGAATTGTGATACATATACGGATGGTATTTTTTTTGTTTATTGTAGTAGCTATATTGTGAAACAAAGTAATTTTTTTTACGGTTACCCCACATAAGTTTGGGAGCAGGAGTTAACTTGGGCAATCCATCACCTGAAGAGCAATGGCTTTCCCTCATATTTCTATAGATTAACCATGTTTAGTTCCCAGTTCAAAAAAAAAACCATGTTTAGTTCTGTGCACTACATCTTGAAGGCAGGAAATGAGAGTATTTTTAATAATTAACACCGAATCCAGTGAGCATACTAGAGAGCAGATTGTGTAGGGCCTGCACTATTTTTGCAAGTTTGCTTTTGAATCTGTTGTATAGTATAGGTTTATCTTAGCTTGGTTCTGCTCCGTTTCGTTTGTAAGGGATGCCCCTTTGTTTTTCTTTCAAAATCAGGCTCAAATTTGACTCATTGTGGAAGAATGCTCCAAGCCAACTGCAAAATGAGAAACCAAATCTCATGAATTTATTTGGCATGGCTTCAGGACTGCATTTTTTAAATAATGGCACATCTCTTTTGATTTGGACAAGTGACCATTTGAAAACAACTCGTTGAAAAAAAATTACCTTCTCCAAAGCCATGATCAGAGAGGGAGGTTTCAGTGGATGTATAAATTAGTGAGGTCAATTGGCCATGTGAACTGTTAAGAAATTATGAAACCTTCATATTTCAAGCCAAGGTAGGAGATGCCAAGTCTTGCTAATCAAACATAGGAACCCATAAACATACTCCAAGTAAATTTCGAGATTTTCTTCTTTCCATGTTCCTAATCACCACTCAACTTGCCTACTGATCACATGACAATACAATCCAAATGTTTGAAACAACTAAACCCAATACTGCTACTGTAAGTTCCAACGGCAAAACAGATTAGCATAACAGAAAAACCAAATACTTATACTGTTCAGATTACAAGTTCCAACACATACACAAATAAGTTCAGATTAGCATAACAGAAAAACCAAATACTGCTACTGTTCAGATTGCAAGTTCCAACAGCCGAAATCCAGTACCAGCAGCAAACAAATCCAGATTAATGCAGCAGATTACTCAGCCCGGTAACAGATTACTCCAACAGATTCAACATATTACAAACTGTCCACCAACTTCTGCAAAATGCAGCAACAACAGTCAACAAAAGAAACTTCTTAAGTGCAATGGACATAAGTGATAATCCAGTGAGCATTCAGATTCAACAATACAAGTGAAATATCCAGTAAGCATTCAAATCCAGTGAGCATTCAAATCCAGTAAGCATTCAAATCCAGTGAGCATTCAAATCCAGTTCCAGTAAGCATTCAAATCCAGTGAGCATTCAAATCCAGTTCCAGTAAGCATTCAAAACAAAAATAGCATTCAAATCCAGTAAGCATTCAAATCCAGTGAGCATTCAAATCCAGTAAGCATTCAAACTAGAACAATACAAGTGAAATATCCAGTGATAGTTTAGTCTACTTCAAATCCAATGGGCAGTCAGATTCAACAATACAAGTGAAATATCCAGTGAGCATTCAAAAGAAAAATAGTAACAAATAACAATCACTTACAATCATAGTCCATGCTTTCGTCATCGTCGTATGCGTCCTCGTCCTCGTCCTCGTCATTGATATGTGATGCTTGCGAAGACCTATGGCAAACAAAAAGATAAACTTTTACATTTGAATAATTAATGTACGTATATTCAGTATGAAAACACTTACATGGCATTCAATTTGGGACAATTTCTTTTGTCGTGCGACACACCTACCAACCCACAACCATTACAACGCCTACTCTTCTTCACACTCTTCTCTTTCCCTCCCTTTAGTCTTTTACCACCACCCTTTGGTCTTGCCACATTTGGTTCTTTCAAACTAGAACCTTGGGTTCCAAGAACAATAGACTCTCCAACAACACTCTCTTCGGCATCTTCCCCCCTACTTAGCTTCAAGTCTGCGAGCTTCTTTTCAGCCAAATCCAATGCTTCATCGTAAATTTGACTTCCCTCTTCAGTTAACACAGCTTCATCAATTACATTAGAAGAACGAAGGAAAAGCTTACTCCGCCTCATTAACACAGAAGTGTCACATATTTCTTTCCTCTCCCCACCCAAGTCGTCTCTAACTCTTCCAGCTTTGGCTGATTTCGTCCACCTCCGTAAGATGTAACTATCAGGTAGTTTCCTAATATGCACAAAATTGAAGTACGCCAATATGTGCCGACATGGAATCCCATCAGTTTCAAACATCTTACAACTGCAAGTAACATAGTTTGACGACTTCTCTACCGACACCTCGCGACCCTTTGGAGCATTCTCTACATCCCTCTTAACATTGTACACGCGTAATTGTTCATCCTCAAATGTTAAACTTACCTCATATGCCCCGAGTTGAAAGAGTTCATCTTGAAACTTGTAAAACATTTTACGTGTATAAATTTGACTCATTGTGTCCTCCATGCCCCACATGGTTTTCAAAATTGGCTTTTCATTGATATCTTTGTGATCCAAGTCCAATTCGTTATGACGTAAAGTTCCAAGTGCCCTTTCAAACCGTGAGAGGAAATCCCACAATGAATTATGTGGAGAAAGATACCTCTTGAAGAAAGCATGTGAAATTTCTGCCCTTTGGCTGCTAGTCATGTGGGCAGAAAACATATGGTTCATGTACACCGGAACCCATCTGTCACGAATGTTGAACATGCTTTTCAACCATTCATTGGAAGACAAGTTAGCTTTCTCCACAACTTGTACCCATCTTGCTTCAAACTCTTCTCGGGTTTCGGATTTCCATATGCAACTTTTGAACTCATCATAATGTTCTTTATAAGATATTGCACCTAATTTCTCAGAAAATTTGTTCACAATATGCCATATGCAATACCTATGATGTGTATTGGGAAGAGTAGTAGCAATTGCCTTTGTCATTGCAGGATCTTGATCGGTAATTATCATTTTGGGGGGCCTGCTGGCATTGCTTTCAACCATTCATGGAAAAGCCACTCAAAAGAACTAGTGAGTTCATCATTTAAAAAGGCACACCCAAAAAGAGTTGTCTGCCCGTGGTGATTAACCCCTAACAAAGGGGTGAACATCATTTTATACCGGTTTGTCTTATAAGTGGTATCAAAGACCACCACGTCCCCAAAATACTGGTACGACTTCCTACAAGTGGCATCAGCCCAAAAACAGTGACTTAATTTCCCCTCATCGTCCTCCTTAATCGCATATGCAAAAGCCGGATTTTTTCTTCTTTCAGCCTTAAAATGCTCTAACATGTTGCCGTCTTGTCCCAATAACACTTTCCTCCTATCCCTTTCAATACCCCCGGATTGCACCGCCAAAATACTCATTTGTTGGCATGTTGGCACATTTGCAGTGGACAATTGTGCTGTTAAAGCCTTTTTGGCATTGGACACTTCCCGATGAGAATGCAACAAATGCACCCTCTTCGGCGTCGTAAGAGGGTGGTTATGACCCTCGAAAAATTGGGAGACAACAAACCCCGCACCTGACTTGTCTTTCACAACTGCTAATTTTGCCCCACAACCCTATCTAGTAAGCCCTCGTTTCCGGATACTAGGTTCTACATTGTTTGCCTTAGGTTTTCTCAACCCTTCTTTGTAACAACAATACTCCTTCCTAATGATTTGATTGTCCCTACTCTTTTTGCTAGAATTAATTCGCGTACCAAATCCCGATTCTCTACCGTAATTGTTGTACAAGGTCTGAACCTCTTCTAATGTGTCAAAATGTTGCCCAATTTTTGGTATCAACTCATTTCTAACTTGAGGAATGTAAACTTGTTGAGAAGAATTTCCAGATGATTGACACAGTGCTGGAGAGGGTGACGGTGAGCATATTTCTGTATCTTCGACAGAATTCATTCTAGGGAAAAAAAAAAAACTCAACATAAGATAACACAGGGGAAATGGGAACAACTACAAAGTCATTTATGCACAGTCACAAACCAACAGTAGGTACTTTAATTTAGGCACATTCCATTTTTTAACAGAGCAAAATGGTGAACAAATTGAATGAAAACCTACATCTAAACAGTCCAGTTGTGGAAGTTAGGGGAAATTCCCATCATTGTCCAAGGCTAACGAATGTTCATCAAAATGCAAGATCTTAGTTATGGACATAGAGCAGAGCTTTTATTATTTCTGCTACCCCTTGCATGAAAAAATGCATTCAATCACAGTCTAAAAGGTATAAATTGGTTATGTTCCAGGTATATCGAGGAAATTAAAAAGGTCTTTCTGGGCAGCACAAGAATTCTTAATAAATACAAGATATGTCAACAACCAATGGTTTCATAACACACAGATACAAAAGTTAACTCCTAAAACTTGGTTGAGTTAATTTTTTTACGTTTTAGGAGTTAACTTGAGCAACCATGTAAAATTTTTACGTTTTGGGATATAAAATTTTTTGGGGACAAGACAGGAACTTACCAAACATGGCCCATATAACACAACCAAGTTAATTATATATGTATATAAGGATTGTACCCAATAATACCCATCCTAAAGGTTTCCAAAAAGCCACTTAAAATAAATACAGAGATAACTGAATATAAAATCAACGGTGATACATACGAACACAAATGTATCCAGAACAATTCAATGCACATAGAGACCTTAATTAACATATCGAACGGTTTTGAACTCGAACGTATTTGTGCCCCCAATGTGCATAAACAATTCGGGCAACTATGGAATCCAAACCCTAGTTTTTTTCAAAATTTGAAAAAGGGAAATCATAGTTTTTTTCGAACTAGAGTTCTTAGTATACAAAGAACGAGTAGATCGTTCCACAGAGAGATCGAGAAACTAGGGTTTCGATCGATTTTTCAAAAAATGGAAAACTAGGGTTTCGATTTTTCAAGTAAACCGAACACAGAGAGAGAGAAAGAGAGAGAGAGAGAGAGAGAGAGAGAGAGAGAGAGAGAGAGAGAGATGATACCTGTAGCTCTAGAGATCGACAGGTCGTGGAGCTTTCTTCTTCTTCTTCGATCGTCGAATTTTTTGGAATCGCCTCTCTCTCCTCTCTCTCTGGTAACGATGAAATTAGGGGGAAATGGGTGGACCATAATTTATATAGTGACCCGCATTTGACCAACCCGGTAACTCTTTAACCCGCATTTGACCCGCGAGGTGGATTTTATTTCCACAGCCGACGGCCCTGAGCGTTTGGTCCGGATTTTTGAAGTTCCGGGAGCCTGCACTGGAAGTCTATTGTATATATATATACGATAATGATCTACTAAGGACTCCCTTAGCCAAATTTGGTGCGGACCTCACCATTCCGGATCAAATTTTGACGATCCGAACCGCTCAATGTTTTTAAAATGCATTTTTAAGGGTCCAGGCGGAAAATCTTCAAAAAAAAATACCCGGAAGGGCTTGATCCGATCAGTTTTTGTTAAAAACGCTATATAGACCTTGGAAAATGCATTTTAAAAACATTGAGCGGTTCGGATCGTCAAAATTTGATCCGGAAAGTCGAAAAATGGCTTGGTCCGCACCAAATTTTGTTTGAGGGAGTCCTTAGTAGATCGGCCTCCTATATATATATACGGAAAACTTCACATCCACACCTCCCGGAAATAAGAAAAATTTGGTTTTTTTTGTGTTGCAAATTTTTTTTGGAAAATCCGATCCGTCCAATGTGTTCAAAAGGTGTTTTCAAGGGTCCACGCGGAAAATCTTCAAAAAAAAATACCGGGAAGGGCTTGATCCAAGCAGTTTTCGCAAAAACTGTATTTATATATTTTTGCGAAAACTGCTTGGATCAAGCCCTTCCCGGTATTTTTTTTTGAAGATTTTTCGCGAGGACCCTTGAAAACACCTTCTGAACACATTGGACGGATCGGATCGTCAAAAAAAATTTGGATCAAAAGTCTGGATAAGAAGTGGAACCTATATATATATACAATCACGTTCAGGTCAGGACGGCCGTTTATACGTTATGTCCGAACTTTTCTCCTCAGCCGTTGGATCTCATCCAACGGCCATGATAAAAGAAGGGAGCTCGCGGGTTAAAAAGATGTGGATCCGGGTCATATGAATCTCGCGGGTCAAGACAAAATGGGGGGATCCGGATCCTAAACTCATTTCACGCTTTTCAGAAACAAGAGAAGAGAGAGAGAGACAAGGGGGTTCGAAGGAGAAAAATTCGACGCGATCAAAGGGGAACAAACTGAGATTCGACAACCCAACCAAGGTTCGACTCTCTCTCTCTCTCTCTCTCTCTCTCTCTCTCTCTCTCTCGAAATCTCGTTCTTCGGTTCGATATATATATAGGGTTTTTTTTTTTGGATGTTTGTAAAATCGATACTAGGGTTCGAATATATCTGGTTTTTGCGATTTCTTTGCGATTTTGTTGAAGAAAGATGGCACTCTCACTCTGTGCTTTGAATATTTTGCGATTTGGTGAAATAAGGTTTGAAAGAAGTAATCTCTCTCTGTTTTGATTTGGATGGGTTACAGTTCAGTTGGTTTCCAAAAATTAGGGTTTTTTTCCAAAATAACTAAAGTGGGTTTTTTTTTTTTGTTTTTTTTTTTTCAATTTGAAGTTCGTTTGCCACGTCTGTGGAGAGAACCAAAAAAAGGCTCCCATTTTTGTTTCAACTAATTGCATTTTTATGTTCCGTTGATTGATCACAGAGTTCCCACCTGAAAATGAGGCTAATTTTACAAATGCATGGAGAATGGGCTTCTGGTTGCAAAGCGGAGGGGAACAAAGTTGGTGTACGCATTGGCTGCTTCGTGCATGGTGGATTTTCACAAGTTTAAGGAATGGGAAATGCAAACCTCTGAATGGGATCGAAATATTGGGTAGTTAGTACTTGGGATATTTTGGTAGCTAATTATTGGATCTAATTGTTTAATCTAGAGGCAAGACATTATGCTTTTTAATGGGATTACTACTTAGTGCTTGTGACCGACCAGTGAGTTGCAAAGTCTGGCTCATTACCAATCTCTCTTTCTTGCGCTACAGATTCTCACTATGACAAACCTATTCTCTTTTTGGCTTGTTCTCTTTCTCACAAATTTGCATTGCAAAGTCTGGCTTTCTTTCACTGAATGTAATAACACAATTTTGCATTGCAATATGGCCTCTGATTATCACTAGGATTACATCATTACAACCATTACTGGCGAGAGAAATTTGGGAAAAAAAACTAGAATTTGGTATATCATACACCAACGTGGGATTGACTACTTCACTCCTGGCATTGAACATACAAAGTTCCTTTCACTAACAGTGACCATAACTATAGGAAAAAACAAGAATCCTATCCAGAAAACAAGAGAATAAATTCAAATGTTCAAACAGGTACAACAAGCTCATGACCAAAAAATATTACATAACCAAGTTCCTATTTCCATATTTTGTAATTCCAGATTACATAACCAAGTTCCCATAGTTCAATCTCCATCTCCATCTCCCATTTTCTTGAACTCCATCTCCCATCCTGAAACACAAAATATGGAACATAAATAGGTCAAAATTACAAGAAAAAGCCCCAAAGAAGTACAGAATTATGGTATCAACAAAAAATAAAATTTTGCACACACACACTGATACAAGTATCAACAAAAAGCATATCACCAAAAGGTATCAACCAAATTCCCAAGATTTCAGCATGAATATGGTATCCTTCCAAAGCTAAAACAGAGAGCCATTTTACCTTAATCAATACAGAGTGCCATTTTACCTTAATCTAAAACAGCAATTAAATGGAAAAAACAGCAATTCAGTCACCAGTAGCCTTACATTTGGATGCAAACAGATTACAGAAGGCCTCCAACTTATCGAACAATATGCATATCCGATGAACTATTGAC
>CAWLAL010000165.1:12500-15007 GCA_963854785.1 Vaccinium vitis-idaea | reverse complement strand
CACGGAAAAAAGACCAAAATACCCCTGTGGTAACGAAATGGCCCGATGGGTAACGAAATGAGCCGACGGGTAACGAAATGAGCCGATCTTCGGGCTATCAAAGGCATTTCGGGTTCAATGCCTCGTGCTATCGATACCCATGGAGTAATGAACGAAAAAATGACCGAAATGCCCCTGTGGGTAGCAAATAGTGCCCCGACGGGTCACGAAACGAGCCGACAACCGTGCTAGGAAAGGCATTTTGGCACCCGACGGCTACATTCTTTGGGTAATCGCTGAAAACATGACCCGATGCGTTCTTGTTGCCGAGTAACCGCTTGAAACATGACCCGATGCGTGCTTGTTGTCGGACATTTGATGGAAATACGTCCCGATGTGTGCTTGGCATCGGGTAATCGCTAGAAATAATACCCGATGCATGCTTGTTGTCGGGCATTTGATGGGAAATACGTCCCGATGTGTGCTCGTCATCGGGTAATCGCTGGAAATAATACCCGATGTGCGCTTGTTGCTGGGCATTTGATGGAAATACGTCCCCGATGTGTGCTTGTCATCGGGTAATCGTTGGAAATAAGACCCGACGTGTGCATGTCACCTTGTTCTAGCCACGTCCTATGGGTAATGCACGAAGAAACGATTGAAAGGCAATGCCCAGGCTTAGCGAGGCAAGGTATGGTCGCTCCAGGCTTTAGCGAGGCAATTGGTCGCTCGTCCAGGCTTAGCGAGGCAAGGTATGGTCGCTCCAGGCTTAGCGAGGCAATTGGTCGCTCGTCCAGGCTTAGCGAGGCAATGTGGGGTTCGCTCCAGGCTTAGCGAGGCAGGTGGTCGCTCGTCCAGGCTTAGCGAGGGCAATGTGGGGTCGCTCCAGGCTTAGCGAGGCAGGTGGTCGCTCCCCAGGCTTAGCGAGGCAATGGTTGGGTCGCTCCAAGCTTGGCAAGGCTAAATTGGTTTGCCCCTCCACGCTCGACAAGGCTAGGAATGATGGTTGTCACGAAGCATCTCAATCGACACCGCGAAGTGCGCAGCGTGCTATTCCTCTACGATGCATTGGTGTCCCCGCACGGTGAGCATGCTTGGTTATACGGCTTAAGGTGCCTCAGTCCCAAGTGTGTGCCCAGGGGGATACCTCCTTGTTGAGAGGAAGCAGGGCTCGCCGGGTGTCGATCGACATGCTTCGCGCCGCATGTTGCAAGGGGCAACAGCAAAGGCTTGCATGGATGTCGTCTTGTTGGTCCCGCGATTTCACTGAGGGATGCTTGCTCGATGCCGGGTGGTATCACCATGTCGCGAAAGTGTGTAGTAGGGCTTATGGCACGGGGCGCATTAGTAGTGTCACGAAAGTGTGTAGTAGCGCTTATGGCGCGAGGCGCATTAGTAGTGTCACGAAAAGTGTGTAGTAGTGCTTATGGCTCGAGGCGCATTAGTATCGGCGTGTTGTGATGCCAAGGGCTTGGGCGGGATATTCCTTGGGTTTTCTAAAAGACGTCATGCATTGCTATGCGTTTGTTGTTGCAATGGAACATGCGGCACGCCATGCCAAAGGAGATACATTGTCGATAGATTGTGCGACTGTCCTTCGGGAAAGTAGTGCTTTTGGTCGGCCTTGGATCTCCTTTGGCTATGGCACCCCCCCCCCCCCCCTTCCCCCAAAAAAATTTGGTTTTCTAAAATATTTTGTGCCGCGTGTTTCAAGTGCAATGCCGAAGGCTAGCATGGATGTCGTCTTTCTTGTCCCGCGATTTCACCTGAGGGATGCTTGCCCGATGCCGGTGGTATCACCGTGTTGCGAAAGTGTGTAGTAGGGCTTATGGCACGGGGCGCATTAGTAGTGTCACGAAAGTGTGTAGTAGCGCTTATGGCGCGAGGCGCATTAGTAGTGTCGCGAAAGTGTGTAGTAGTGCTTATGGCTCGAGGTGCATTAGTAGCGGCGTTGTGATGCCAAGGGCTTGGGCGGGATATTCCTTGGTTTTCTGAAAGACTTCATGCATCGCCAAGCGTTTTGTGTTGCAATGGAACAGGCAGCACGTGCCTTTCCGATTGAGATCCCTTGTTGAAGGATTGCGCGAAAGTCCCACGGGCTAGTAGTGCTTTTGGTCGGCCTTGGATCTCCTTTGGCTGTGGCATTGTCCCTCCCCCGAAAAAGTGCTTGTCGCCTCGTTGTGCCAAGCCTGCTGCCTTGATGACGCATTGGTGTTCCCCCGGGGATGCCTCTTTGCCGAGAGGAAGCATGTTGCTCGAGTCCCGATCGATTTTGTGCCGCGTGTTTCCAGTGCAATGCCGAAGGCTAGCATGGATGTCGTCTTTCCTGTCCCGCGATTTCACCCGAGGGATGCTTGCCCGATGCCGGTGGTATCACCGTGTTGCGAAAGTGTGTAGTAGGGCTTATGGCACGGGGCGCATTAGTAGTGTCACGAAAGTGTGTAGTAGCGCTTATGGCGCGAGGCGCATTAGTAGTGTCGCGAAAGTGTGTAGTAGTGCTTATGGCTCGAGGTGCATTAGTAGCGGCG
>CAWLAL010000165.1:0-2500 GCA_963854785.1 Vaccinium vitis-idaea | reverse complement strand
CAAGATGCATATATAAGGGAGGGGCTGCCCTTTGCACCCGGTATAGACGGTGGGCTAGCCGACGGCTTGTCACCGGGCAATCGTTGGAAATACGACCCGACGTCGGCTTGTCACCGGGCAATAGTTGGAAATAAGACCCGGGCAACGGTTGGAAATACGACCCGATGGTCAATGGCGGAAAAATGACGGAGCCGGCCAAAAAAGGCATCGATGATAGGCTAGCCGACGGGTGCTTGACACCGGGCAACGGTTGGAAATACGACCCGACGGTAAACGGAGGAAAAACGAAGGAGCCGGCCAAAAAAAATGCTCATAAATCCACTAAAAAACACCTGCGTGCGTGCGTGCGTGCGTGCGTGCACGGGCACGGGCACTAGGGCTCTAGGGCTCTTGGGCCTTGGGCACTTGAGCACTTGGAAGCACTTAGAAGCAATTAGGAGCAATTGGGAAGCAATTGCCTCGACATGGGCTTGACATGCCTTGACACGGGCTCGACATGGGCTCGACATGCCTCGACATGGGCTTGACAAGGCATCCCACGACATGGGATTGACAAAACATGCCAAGATATGGCTAGACATGCCACAATATGGGCAAAAGGCATGCTACAACAAGGGCTTGACATGCCTTGACACGGGCTCGACATGCCTCGACACGGGCTCGACATGCCTCGACATGGGCTTGACAAGGCATCCCACGACATGGGATTGACAAAACATGCCAAGATATGGCTAGACATGCCACAATATGGGTAAAAGGCATGCTACAACAAGGGCTTGACATGCCTTGACACGGGCTCGACATGCCTCGACACGGGCTCGGACATGCCTCGACATTGGCTCGACATGGGCTTGACAAGGCATCCCACGACATGGGATTGACAAAACATGCCAAGATATGGCTAGACATGCCACAATATGGGTAAAAGGCATGCTACAACAAGGGCTTGACATGCCTTGACACGGGCTCGACATGCCTCGACACGGGCTCGACATGCCTCGACATGGGCTTGACAAGGCATCCCACGACATGGGATTGACAAAACATGCCAAGATATGGCTAGACATGCCACAATATGGGTAAAAGGCATGCTACAACAAGGCTTGACATGCCTTGACACGGGCTCGACATGCCTCGACACGGGCTCGACATGCCTCGACATGGGCTCGACATGCCTCGACATGGGCTTGACAAGGCATCCCACGACATGGGATTGACAAAACATGCCAAGATATGGCTAGACATGCCACAATATGGGTAAAAGGCATGCTACAACAAGGGCTTGACATGCCTTGACACGGGCTCGACATGCCTCGACACGGGCTCGACATGCCTCGACATTGGCTCGACATGGGCTTGACAAGGCATCCCACGACATGGGATTGACAAAACATGCCAAGATATGGCTAGACATGCCACAATATGGGTAAAAGGCATGCTACAACAAGGGCTTGACATGCCTTGACACGGGCTCGACATGCCTCGACACGGGCTCGACATGCCTCGACATGGGCTTGACAAGGCATCCCACGACATGGGATTGACAAAACATGCCAAGATATGGCTAGACATGCCACAATATGGGCAAAAGGCATGCTACAACAAGGGCTTGACATGCCTTGACACGGGCTCGACATGCCTTGACACGGGCTCGACATGCCTCGACATGGGCTCGACATGCCTCGACATGGGCTTGACAAGGCATCCCACGACATGGGATTGACAAAACATGCCAAGATATGGCTAGACATGCCACAATATGGGTAAAAGGCATGCTACAACAAGGGCTTGACATGCCTTGACACGGGCTCGACATGCCTCGACACGGGCTCGACATGCCTCGACATGGGCTCGACATGCCTCGACATGGGCTTGACAAGGCATCCCACGACATGGGATTGACAAAACATGCCAAGATATGGCTAGACATGCCACAACATGGGCAAAAGGCATGGGCTTGACAAGGCATGCATGCCACGACATGGGCTCGACATGCCATCGGTGAAAAAACCACCCGACGGGTGGTTGGCACCGAGCAATCGCTTGAAAAACCACCCCGTGGGTGCTTGAGATGACTTGTGGTAGGTTGTTTGGCTAGAATGCCTCATAAGAACTCTCTAAAACATCACCTCCATGTGTGTTTCGCAAAGGATAATTTTTTTCTTTTATAACGCATACATTTAGAGACTTTGAGGTTGGTTTTTTACATCTCTTTCCATCTACTACCTTCCAAATATTTTTTATAATTAATGTGTAGAAGTAATAGATTTTATTTGGGATTTTTCCTATTTTTAATGTATTTTTTCTTGATTTTTTTGATTTTTTATGGTTTATTTTCGAAATTAATTAATAATAAATAATCCCTTTGGAAAAAAAATCTGAATTTTTTTGTGAAGGTGCTACAAAATGTTTTGAACAAGTTCCAATTGGCACTTTGTTGAGCAAAACTCAATTTTTCGAAAAAATGGCTAGTACGCTCCTCGGACGAAAAGATGTTTCT
>CAWLAL010000164.1:0-57000 GCA_963854785.1 Vaccinium vitis-idaea | reverse complement strand
TGTGGGTATTAATCCTTCTTGAATACAATTCATATCTGCTCCAGTATCTACTAGCGCAACTGTTTCTATTTCCATATCATGAATTTTGAGGTTGATATAAGTATTCCATCGTTGAATTGAAATTATATCTGGTTCTGCTGGAAGATTGTGGATATTATTTTTATAGCTTTTTATTTCATTGATTCTAGAGTGACGTCGTGCTTGGTTATACTTGGAGTTTTGGATACTCTCATCATATTGTTTTATTTCCTTAATTTGTTTTTTGACTTCTTTTATCTCATGTTGAAGTTCTTGTGAAGTAGTGTCACGTGTTTTGTTTACCTGTGTAATTACATTTAAAGTTTCTATTACTGGTTCTGGTTGTGTGATAATTTGACTATTTGCCAGACTTGGGTTATTTTGATTTATGTCCTCATAATCCTGATTTAAGATTATAGGTTCTATTTTGTGAAGATTTGGTAATATTTCTTTCAATTTTTGAGTATAGAGTAATTATAGTTTTGGATCTTCTAGTCTACTGATTAGTTCAATTAGCATATCTTTGTCATTTAATTCTGGAATTGTTGTTGTTGTACATAACTCCTTGGTTGTCGTTTTATGTTTGTTAATATGTATATTTTCAATGTAATCTAGGAATTGAATATCCGTTTTATTTTGATTTAGCAAATTTTGCCATTGGGAGAAAATATGATATTGCTCCTTTTTAGTAAATAATTGTCGATAATTTTTTCGTCGCTCTATATTTCCTAAGGAATTAAATTCTTTGGATAATCTTTCACCATGGATAAAGAAATATGTGGAATCTAAAGGTTCATTATTTTCGTTTATCATTTTGTTATTGAACATTCGAAGTTGTGGTAGGAGTAATAGGAGTAGTTATGCAAGGTAAGTTATACCAAAAGAGTAAGAGTGTAGAGTAATTTATACTGTAAATAATCTGTATATTATCTCAACTACTTGAATTGTTTAGTTTAATAATTTGACTGTTTATCTCCTACAAGGCACATACGCCACCAGGTACATACCCCATCCACACCCAAAAACGGCTACCCTACCTCGGGATTTACACACCTTAAAATGGGAACCTAGGAACCTGGGTGACCTGATGTAGCGTGGCAGTTCGCAGATCTACGGCCAAACTATTAATTAAACAACTGCAAGCACTTGATAATAATGCACGGATTATTTGGAGTATAACTGTACTCTACATCCTACAGGAAACTGGTATAACCACCCGGCATAACCACCTCCTACTCACTACTCACTACTTGGCTCTGATACCATAGGGGGGGCGGAAGGACGATGCTTAAGAGACATATTAAAGTATAATTAAAACAGAGTAATCAAAGTAGGCGGTCTAGACCAGCCATAGATCATGCATAATAATAAGGGCGGTAGAACCGGCCATAATAAAGACAATAATTAAAACAGATATTGAAAATGTAAATTCAAAAAATAGAAGAAAATATATTAAAAAAATAGAAACCATGCGTTAGCCCAAATCACAATTAACGAATTACCATCAACACACACATCATGATAATGTATAAGCACATGCTGTAAAAACTCAAACATCGAGGCATCAAATCAAGAATGAGACACACAACATGGCCGAATGCGAGTGTGTGTGTGTGAGTCACAAATTTGTTATCAAGCTTAGCTCATTAAAATTACCGGTTCTCATGTAAACTAGGAGTTTCAAGACAACTCCCCCTCAAAAAGTCAAACCAAGCTAGGTCCCAATGTGACGAACGAACGAGCACACTAAAATTCTCTTTCCCTTTTTTTTTTTTTTTTTTTCGTGGAGGGAGCAGCACACAGAAAAATATATCTTCTTTTACCCCACTGCCGTTTTACGCGAACATACGGACTGGAAAGAGCCGGATGATCCGGTTACTAGGCAAGTGGTCCTGTAAAGACCCAGAAAATTTAATTACTTTGAAAAAAAAAAATCACTTTTTGGAGAAGTTTCGATTTGGTCGATAAAAAGTGCCGGTAATTGTTCCTTGGATTTTTCTAATCAAAATGGTATAATCGAAAGTTATTTTTGAGTAAGGCAAAGTCATCTTTCGCCCATTTTCTTCGGAGAAAAATGTGCCCGTTTTCGGTTTTGTACTAAAAGTGGGGGGATGAGATTTTGATGTGATTAAAATTTCAAAATTTTGTAAATGCCATTGTTTCCAAATGGGGGGTACTTTCTTATTTTCATAAATAAATTATTTAGTCTTTACTTAAGTTTGGTTTATGAAAATAAGTATTGTGGTCACATATTATATACACAAGTGACATTTGGGTGTGAGGTGTAATTATGTGAGTATATTAGAAGTGTGTGGGGTAAATTTGCAAAAAATGAAACATTACACTCTCTCCTCCCTCTCCACCCGATCGGCACCTCTCTCTCTCTCTTCTCCTCCATTAACAACTCCTCCAAGCTCAAAACTCTCCCTCCTCACTCAACCACTTCAAGAACCAAGGTCATTTTCACGTTCTACGCGTCAATTGGAGTCGGGTTCACCGTGGTTCTTCGTGGAGATCAAGCATTTCGGTTTGGGGGCTTCATAACCTAGGGTTTTGCATTTTCTACACATTTGGAGCTTAACCCATGAGGTAGGGAAACAATTACTACCTCCTCTAGTTATATATTTGTGATTTGTTGTACATATCTTGTTCTTGGCTTCAATTTCATGAAAAATCGTGTTTTTCCCTCTTTGTGTGGGTTTTCCTCACTTTGATTTTGTGATCTATGAAATTGGTCATTGATTGATGAAATTGGGAGTGAAATTGACCTCCCTCCATGTTTAATTGTTGCCTAGCATCTCTATTTTGAGCCTAAACTATCTCATTTGTGTTTTGGGTTGAAATTCCACACCTTAGAGGTGAAAATCTGCCATTTTCTGGACAAGGCAGCTGCTGTCCCTGTTTCTATGTTGCTGCCCCTGTTTTCTAGGTGGTTTTCGGCCACCCTTTGACGTCCGTTTGACCTCCAATCGTCCGGAACTTCGTATACTTGATATATAGTAATGTGGTAACCTCAAAAACCATTTTGAAATCGTTAAACTACGACTTTGACACGTGTTTTTATTGGACAATTCGTTATACGTACCGGACACAAGGCATAGTGGATTGGTCGCTCCTTTTTGGCGAAAATTGTGGCATTTCAAAAGAAATGGCACTTTGGTGAAATGAAATTTGAGAAATGGACTTGTTATGAAAGTTTTAATGAAATATTTGTGATAATGAGGTGTTTTACACCAATGCCATCATTTGGTAAATTTTTTGATAAAGGCACGCGGGGCCTACGGAACCCGGCAGAGGCACGCGGGGCCTATGGAACCCGGCAGAGGCAGGCATGGCCTATAAATACCTAGCAAAGGCGCGCGGGGCCTATGGAACCCGGCAGAGGCAGGCGGGGCCTACAAATATCCAGCAAAGGCACGCGGGGCCTACGAAACCCGGCAGAGGGATTAAATCCCTAGTACCAATGAAAATGATGTTTTTCTTCAATGAAAGAAATGAGAAATGAGATTTTGGACTATTTATTGTGTTTTGTCGAAACTCGACTTGTGGAGTTGGTTTTAAACTTGTGTGAGTAACTTGGGTGATCTTGGTGAAACCAAAATGGAAACTTGGGTGGTGTTGAGTACTTGGAAATGAAATGTTTTGAGGTACATAAGATATTTTGGCAACCTTGGATACTTGGACACGATTTTGGGCACGTGTGATACTTGTGAGTGATTTTGGCAAACTTAATGAACTAATGGGTATTTTGGGACACCTTGAAACCTTTTTGGAAACTTTTGATGTCACTTGGACACGTGGTTACTTCTTGGACACGTCTTACTTGTCTCAGCCTCCGTTATGTTCCTTGATCATCTCTTCTCATGTTAATTCATATCGTGTGCACTCATCATATTTGTATGACTAGTGGTTGTAGTATGGTTTCCCTACGAGCTAGTGAGCTCACCCTATCTTTCCTAGGTACACGGCATGGAGCATGAGATCGGTTGCTTATGGAGTGATGCATTATGTGAAGCTTATGCATGCATGAAGATATATTTTCATCTCAAGTTTTGTATTTTGATAAATGACAATGTAACTTTTGGTTATTCAATCTTTTGACAATTTGGACTTATGTAATGACTTATGGGATAATATTTGATTTCACTTTTGTGGCAAGGGTGCCCAAATACTTGATTTTCCAATGGATTAATAATGTACATTTTGAATGGAAACCTCTCGGGGAGGATTTATGGAAACATTTTATCATTTGACTTATTAATTGTAAGGAATTCCTTTATTTTTGTTTTTATAAAAATGAGGGCGTGACAGGTCCAATACTACCTTCACAGGGTCTATCCATCTTTTGACGCGAACACTCAGAGGGAGAGTACCTCACCCTGATTGCCCGGTTACTCAATGAACGCCCCGGATAGGTAAACACCATAAAAATTACCTTAACATGATCTATCCATCTTTTGACGCGAACACTCGGAGGGAGAGTACCTCACCCCAATTGCCCGGTTACTCAATGAATGCTCGGATAGGTAAACACTATAATACTATCAAAATGGATCTTAGCACATGGGAATAGTAGCCATAGGTCAATCTCAAAGGGGCGAACACAAGAAAACGGCTAGATACATGAGACTAGCAACAATGAAGAGCAATCTAGCAATTTTGTGAAGTGGTGGAGACAAACGGCGATGTAGCATGTAGCACTCAACATCGAAATGCATTGAAGTGTGAAAGATAACATATATGCTCATGCTCTATCAAGAATGTCTAAACTCATGATAATAGATGCTAGTGATTTGACACAAACTATAGCCCCCAAAAGTGAATTTTATATATATATATAGGATCAACTTCCAATAAGGGTCCCTTATTGAAAAATACCATGCGGACCTAGCCTTTTTTTGTGTTTCCGGACCAAATTTCGACGATCCGAACCGTTCAATGTTTTTAAAATGCATTTTTAAGGGCCTCCGCGAGGATTCGTCCAAAAAAAATACCCGGAAGGGCTTCATCCGATCAGTTTTGGTTAAAAACGCTATATATAACGTTTTTAATATAGCGTTTTTAACCAAAATTGATCAGATGAAGCCCTTCCTGGTATTTTTTTTGGACGAATCCTCACAGAGGCCCTTAAAAATGCATTTTAAAAACATTGAACGGTTCGGATCGTCAAAATTTGGATCGGAAAGGTGAGGTCCGCATTTTAACTTCAATAAGGGACCCTTATTGGAAGTTTATCCTATATATATATATATATATAATACTAATGATAATAATAAATAAATAAATAAGTAAATATAAAAATAAGTAAATAGTAATAAAAATGCAGGAGATTTAATCAATGCAACAGACTCCAACTGACTTACGAAGATAATCGAAACGAAGATAATCAAGAGGTTCTGTGAAAAGATCGGCTTTCTGATTGGTAGTGTCTAGATATTCAAGAGTAATAGTACCTTCTTCTACGAGGTCGCGGATGAAATGATGACGAATATCAATATGCTTAGTGCGAGAGTGTTGCACAGGATTTTTCGATATATTTATGGCACTAGTGTTGTCACAGTAAAGTGCTATCGTATTTTGAGGAAAACCGTAGTCATCAAGCATTTGCTTCATCCAAAGAAGTTGAGTGCACGCACTACCAGCGACGATGTACTCGGCTTCGGCAGTAGATAAGGAAATAGAGTTTTGTTTCTTACTAAGCCAAGCAACAAGGTTATTCCCAATATAAAAACACCCCCCTGAAGTACTCTTACGATCATCAGCGCACCCAGCCCAGTCAGCGTCCGAAAATCCAACCAAGTTCGCATTAGTGTCTCTAGACATCCATATACCATAACCAACCGTACCACTAACATATTTAATGATCCGTTTTACCGCTGTAAGATGAGATTCTTTAGGATCAGCCTGATAACGAGCACACACACCTACGCTAAACAAAATATCAGGGCGACTAGCGGTCAAATATAACAAACTACCTATCATGCTTCAATACAGAGTTTGGTCAATAGAGGTACCAGCAATGTCTTTAGAAAGTTTAGTAGTGGTGCTCATAGGAGTGCGTGAGTGTTTGGCTGACTCTAACCCAAATTTCTTAATAAGTCCAAGAGCATATTTAGTTTGAGAGACAAAAATCCCATGTTCAAGTTGACGGACTTGAAAGCCAAGAAAATATGTAAGTTCACCCATCATACTCATTTCAAACTCTTTCTGCATAAAATCTGAAAATTCTGTCACAAGAGTAGGAGAAGTTGAGCCAAAAATGATATCATCCACGTAGATTTGAACTACTAATAAGTGTTTGGCCTTGTGTTGAACAAACAGGGTTTTATCAACGCTCCCCCTAACAAAACCATTTTCTAAAAGAAAAGAGGTCAATCTATCATACCAAGCTCGAGGAGCTTGCTTCAAACCGTAAAGAGCTTTGTTCAAACGGTACACATGGTCAAGTTTATGAGGGTCTTCAAACCCTTTAGGCTGAGCTACAGAAACCTCTTCTTTAATGACACCATTAAGAAAAGCACTCTTGACATCCATTTGGTATAGTTTAAAACCTAGACAACATGATATAGCAAGCATAATACGTATAGACTCTAATTGAGCAACAGGGGCGAAAGTTTCATCAAAGTCAATTCCTTCAATTTGTGCGTATCCCTGAGCTACTAGACGTGCTTTATTGCGGACCACAACCCCCTGTTCATTGGACTTATTTTTGAATATCCACTTCGTGCCAATAACGTTTGTGTGTGTCGGTCTAGGAACTAATTCCCACACATTGTTCCGTTCAAACTGATGTAATTCATTATGCATAGCATTAACCCAAAACTCATCAACTAAGGCTTCCTTACTTTTTTAGGCTCTATTAAAGAAACATAACACATGTATGATACCTCTTCGCGCATTTGTCGCCGAGTTTTCATCGGGTCTGTCACATTCCCAATTACCTGGCTTGTTGGGTGATTTAGCTTCACACGTGTTGAAGCTTGCAATTGTTGTGCCTCAACGCGGTTATCAGAATTCTCGTCCTCATCTCCTTCCTCCTCTTTCATAGACTCAGTGTCTTGATCATCGTCAGTTGAACTAGATTGCTCCATACCTGAGTCCTGCTCAATCAAAGGCTCATACAATTCGTTAGCGAGGATATCTGATTCACTCAAAGGATTTTCATCAACCACGACATTGATGGACTCCATGACACTTTGAGTCCGTTTATTATAGACACGAAAAGCTCTGCTATCGGTGCAGTAGCCTAAGAATATACCTTCGTCACTACGAGTATCGAACTTGCCAAGTTTTTCTCTGTCTCTCATTATATAACACTTACTCCCAAACGTTTTAAAATATTTGACATTGGGTTTCTTACCTTTCCATAATTCATAGGGAGTATTCATGGTGCCAGGTCTAAGATAAACTCGATTAATAATATAACAAGCATATTAACTACTTCAGCCCAAAACCTGCGAGCAATTTTCTTAGCATGAAGCATAACACGTGCCATCTCTTGTATAACTCGATTTTTTCGCTCAACAACACCATTCTGTTGTGGAGTTTTAGGAGCTGAAAATTCATGTCTAATACCGAGTTCATCACAAAAAATAGCATATTCAGAGTTTTCAAATTCCTTTCCATGATCAGAACGAATACGAGTAATACACCCAATTTTAATACCTTTCTCGTTTTAACTTTTGACAAGCGCTTTAAAAACAGAGATAGTTTCAGATTTTTCACGGAGAAACTTTACCCAAGTAAAACGAGAAAAATCATCAACAACAAAAATATACTTTTTACCAGCAATGCTTTCAACTCTGGAGGGTCCCATCAAGTCCATGTGAAGAAGTTCAGGCGGTCTCTCGGTAGCTATTCCGGTGGTCTTTTTATGAGAAGCCTTGACCTGCTTACCGAGTTGACATGGACCACAAACATGATTTTTTGGCTTACTGAGCTTGGGCACACCTCTGATCAATTCACGTTTGGTTAGCATAGATAGATCTTTATAGTTTATGTGACCAAGACGCTGATGCCAAAGATCAGTGTTAGTAATTTGAGTTGAATGACACGACACATCATTAAACGGAACAACACCATAACAATTATCAGATGTGCGAGTACCATGCATAACTCTATTTCCTTCTTTATCCAAAATATAGCAGTCATTTTTAGAAAAATGAACCTCATGATGAGAATCACACATCTGACTTATACTTAATAAGTTGGCTTTCAAACCATCCACATACAACACATTCTCTACATGTGCCAAACCCGGGGCTTGAATGGTGCCTCTTCCTACAACTCTAGATGAATTTCCGTCTCCAAAAGTTACCACACCTCCATCATATTTTTCTAAGTTTAAGAAAACAGACTTATCTCCTGTCATGTGACGAGAGCATCCACTGTCAAGGTACCACACGTGGGAACTGCGAGCCTTTAGGGCCGTATGAGCCACCATACAGTGAAGATCATGTCTCCTAACCCAAACATATCTAGTTTTAACTTGACAACCCTTATTTTTATGATTTATTATGGATTTTGGTGTCTTGCTCCTAGTGTTGATGTGATTGGGGTAGTTAATCCAAGAATTTGAACCATGTCCATGTTTGACCATAGGTGTTCTAAAATTGAGATTTTGGTTTTTAGCAAACAAAGGGTAACCATGCAATTGGAAACAATTTGGTCTAATGTGACCCTTTACTCTGCAGTAATGACATGTAGGAACAAACTTATGACTTTTAACAACCTTTGAATCGTGTGCTTTTTGTGTGTTAATTTGAGCAATAGGTGCTGAATGTATTTTAGAGGTTACCTTTTCGGATTTGTTCTCATATACCTTTTCTCCGGACTGTTGAGAGAGTGATGCTTTATGAAAGCCAAGTCCTCTCTTGTCACTAGATGGTCTTTGACTAAAGCCAAGTCCTCTCTTGTCACTAGATGGTCGTTGACTATCTAGCATATCTTCTAAAGCCTTTGATCCTGCATTCATTCGCTCAAAGATACAGTTAGCACTAGTAAGTTCATTATTCAATTTTTCAATTTTACCTTCATAGACATTGTTCAAATCTTCCAAGACCTTAATTTTTGCTTTGTAGTCAGCTACCTCCTTCCTAAGCTTGTCTCTTTCTTCTGTAATTGATATACGGAGACCTTGTTGTTCATCCAACTGGTTTTTCACTTCCACCAGTTCCTCATTTAATGTCTGACACTTCCCTACTAGTTTGAGATTAACTTTGTTAACCTTAGTACTCTCACAGTATAGTCGGTCATATGACTCTCTCAAGTCATTCTCATCATTAAACTCATCGCCATCTTCATTTTCACTATCATCTGAAAATTCTTGCGTCACATTATCACCAAGTTTATCACTAGTATGAGAATGTAAAGAAGCACCAAAAGCAATGAAATTAGTGTGTTCTTCTTCACTTTCCTCAGAGCTTTCGGGATCGCTGTCATCATCCCAAGTAATATTTGCCTTATAATTAGTTTTCTTTTTCAGCTTGTTGATACACTCATGGGCCAAATGACCATACCCATGACATTTAAAACACTTTGGTCCAGGTGGTGGTCCCTTTATCCCTCTTTTTCCTTTTCCATTAGAAGAATCACTTTTTCCCTTGTTGTTGGCATCTTTGTTTCTAAAAACATTTTCGGCAGGATTTTTCTTAAAAAGTTTTTTAAATTGTTTGGTGAACAAGGCCATAGCTTCAAAATCAAGATCAACATCACTATCAGAATCGTTATTTTCTTTTTGAAAACTGGAAAAAGCAATCGGCTTACCCGAAGGTTTTGTTTTAGATTTATAAGATTCAGGCTGTAACATATCAGCCTCATAGGTTTGAAGGATACCAACAACCTCTTCAACAGATTTGTTTTTAAGCTTTTCTTTACCTTGAAGCATTGTCACCTTGGTTTTAAACCTTTCGGGGAGTGATCTTAAAATCTTCTTAATAACACGAAAAGGAGGGATAGGCTCACCTAGGGTTTCACAACTATTGACAATGGAAATCAACCTAGAGTAATAAACGTTAAAGGTCTCATCTTCCTCCATCTTAATCGTCTCAAACTCAGTGGTAAGTCTCTGAAGTTTTGATTGTTTAACAACATAAGTCCCTTCATGACATGTTACTAATATATCCCACGCTTCCTTCGCAATCTCACAATTTGCGATTTTTCGATGCTCAATCACATCTACAGCACTGAAAAGTATATCGAGAGCACGATTATTAGCCTGAAGCGCAGCCTTTTCGGCAGGGGATAGTTCGGAGGTTAATTTAGGGAGGGTCGTACTCTTTTCCTCCTTTGTGGGATATGTATACCCTTCCACACAAGATTTCCAAATCTCTTCATCGACAGACCTCATAAAAGCTTTGATACGGGACTTCCAATAGTCAAAATTATCGCTGTCCAAAATTGGAACGCGACTGGAATGATGGTTCATATTCATGCTATTGTTCATCGTGACACAGGATCCGCTCAGGAAAAAAAAACTTCCTACCGATTACGAGCGACCACGCTCTGATACCAAGTGAAATTCTCAATTCGTTAACAGTCAATCAAAAACAAATAACTAAGAATTAGAGAGCAACGATGAACACAGAGAATATACGTGGAAAAACCCTATATGGGCAAAAACCACGGGAAGGAATCAAAACACTATAAAAATCATTGTGCGGTTACAATTGACCTTACTCACAATTGAGACTCCTCGCAATTGTCCTAAGATCGATTGTCGACTCCTCGTTCACCACACCCAGTGTTTGATTGCCGCCGCCTCGAATCCTCGAGCCTTCCAAATGTACTTCCGGAAATCCACCGGAAAATTGAACTTGAACGAAGATGTAAAAAACCTCTTGAAGCTTTGATTAACGATCCATGAACAAAGTGCTTCGACATACACAATCAACCCTCTTGGTGTTATTGTCTTGAAGAACCAGCAAAAGCACAGTTTTCTTTTTCTTTTCTTAGCCGACTTATTGCATACCCTAGATCCAAAACCGTAATATATTTATAGAGTTGTTACTCCGATCAATCGGATTGCAAGCCGATTGATCGGACCATTATAGATCTGATTTTCGGAGATGCCCGAGTAAGAAGCCGATCGATCCCTTTGTTAATCGCTATGCTCTGAAACTTGGTTCCTGCCACGGTCCGCCTGTGCTAAGCTAAAATCAGAGTTACTCGATTGAGAAGCCGATTGATCGCATGATTGATCTTCCCGTTCCGAATGCCGTCAATCGACTAAAAAACACTAACTCTCAAATTACATTACAAAATGATTCCTTCCACTCTAGTCCTATACAGACTTCTACTTAAAAAAATACAACTCGATAATCAAAGAGATACATGTAAACATGTGATTTGTCGGATGGAATTGCCAACACAAAAAGGATGCCGCTTTTTGGAGCTTACAAATTTTGAGGTAATCCGTTCCATATTTTCAATAATTGTTCCAACACACACCGCCATGGCCCCCATTTAAATCAGGGTAATCACGCGGCGGAGAATCCAACTTTAGACCTTAGGGAGTACTCCCAAAGCCTAGCATCCACCCAAACCCCCAGGCAACCCCTCTGTGTGTATCTTCTTCCTTTTTATGATAATCAATATGATTTGTACACCTCATTTTCTTATATAAATGCACCTCCTTTTTGTCTTCTACTGAATTTCATGCATAAAATTTGTTACTAAATTTATTGTTGATAAGTCTTGTAATGGGAGAATTGTTTGTCCAATTATTATTGAATACCTTCACAGAAGGAATTTTTTTTTTCTGAAGTAGTTGGTGAGGTTCTCTTCCTCGTACTGTATTGTCCTACAAAATGGCAAATTGCAATTTTAAATAAGCCAAGTCTTATTGGGTTTTTTTTTTCTTTTTATAACACAGGTGTCTCTGGGACTAATCTTGGAGGACTAATTTCACCTTCCGCCAGCATAGGTCCTAATTGAACTCAAAGCAAAATTTTGTATGAGCCGACCCTCAAGTGTCAAACCCGAGTCCTTAGGATAGAATCGTACACTTTAAAGAAAGTGGAGAGAACTTTAATCAGTAATAATTTCTTATACGCAATCAATTACTTAATCTACTCTTTGTCGCCCATCAAATTTTGATCCCTAAAATGGAAACACTTCAATCCACTCTTAGCTATTAGACATTCGACAAATCAGCCCCAAAAATATCCCCCTTAATATTTTTATCCTAATCATGATTACTTCTTTGGCGGTGGCTACACTAATTTCTCCAATGGTGCTAACCCCATTTTGTCAATCCATTATCTTCTTTGGGTTTCTATTCCACTAAATGCAGATACACAATCCCATTTTTCTTTTTCTTTTTCTTTTTTCCTTTTCAGAGATAGAAAACATGAATCTAGATAACAAAGTCTTTTTGATCCCTCTGATGAATCCTGCGTCACAAATTTTGAATGATATCGGAAAGAAAAATAAATAGATTATGTGTCTGAAAAGTTCGTCCCTGTGTGTCTGAAAAGTTCGTCACCAGAGACGGAGCTGTATAGAGGAGCAGGGTGGCACGGGCCACCTTAGTTTCAAAAAAAAAATTTGTCTTAAGGTAATAAAAGTTGATTAGGCACTTATCAATATCTAAATGACTTGATTTATAAATAAGTAGTGAAAAGGTAACAATTGAAAATATGAATGAATTTTTTTTTTTTTGGTCATTCGTTATTTTTAATCTATTACATGGGAGAAGGGAAGGGGAAGGGGGACTCGATCCTGGGATACAATGTGGGGCATTCAAAAGCTCTACCGCATGAGCTAGCGACATTGCAAAAAAAAAATGAATGATTCAAATTATACAAATCGTATATCAATGGCTTTATTATATGTTTAACTAAAAACAAAATTTAGGACAAAGTCTCGTTTTAGATGAACATTTTTCTTCACCAGGCCCACCACCAATCCAAATCATGGCTCCGGCACTGTTAGTCATTATCTTTTATATAATTCAAGGTATGATTAGACATGTTAATCTACAAAAAGTTAATCTCGCATGTGGCAATACCCCCTTGCTTTCCCACTAAATAATGCGATCTCAATCATAGGATTCGCGAGTTGGACCCATTTTAGAGTCTCAAGCAAATGATCGGAACATTTAATTTGTTTATAAAATGTTTTTAAAATTTTTCATAAAAAATCAACTCATTTGGAAACTCTTAAAAAACGTTTCAAACAAATTAACTGCTCCGATTATTAGCGTGAGGCTCCGATTCCTTTTGTGTCAAAATTTATGTTCCTGGAACTAGAATCTATCTTCCTATATCAATCTCGTTCTACTAAGGACTCCCTCAAATTTCCAAATTGCGGACCTCATGGATCGGGGTCAAATATCGACGATCCGAACCGCTCAATATGTTTAAAACGTGTTTTTAAGGGTCACCGCGAGGATTCGTCCAAAAAAAATACCCAGAAGGGCTTCATTCGAGCGTTTTACGATAAACTATATATGTACGGTTATTATGAAAAACTACTCGGATGAAGCCCTTTCGGGTATTTTTGTTTTGTGATTCCTCGCGTTGGCCATGGAAAACATGTTTTAAACACATTGAGCGGTTCGGATCGTCGAAATTTGGTCCGAAAAATCAAAAAAGGGGTGGTCCTCACGGAGGAGATCCGTGAGGGAGTCCTTAATAGAACATCTTCCTATATATATATATATATATATATATATATATAAAACTTTAGTCCAAACCTCCCGAAAATAAGAAAAAAATGATTTTTCTTGTGTTGCAAATTATTTTTGGAAAATCCGAGCCGTCCAATGTGTTCAGAAGGTGTTTTCAAGGGTCCAGGCGAGAAATCTTCAAAAAAAAAATACCGGGAAGGGCTTGATCCAAGCAGTTTTTGCAAAAACTGTAAATATAATTTTTTTGCGAAAACTGCTTGGATCAAGCCCTTCCTGGTATTTTTTTTTGAAGATTTCCCGCATGGACCCTTGAAAAAACCTTCTGAACACATTGGACGGATCGGATCGTCAAAAAAATGTTTGGATCGTGGAGGTCCGGAAACGGGAGGTCCGGATTAGAAGCTAACCCATATAGGTAAAACTTCTAGTCCAAACCTCCCGAAAATAAGGGAAAAATGATTTTTTTTGTGTTGCAAATTATTTTTGGAAAATCCGAGCCGTCCAATGTGTTCAGAAGGTGTTTTCAAGGGTCCACGCGGGAAACGGGAGGTCCGGATTAGAAGCTAACCCTATATATATTGGCATGTTTGGTAAACGTAAACACAATATTTAATACAACATCTCAGCAATTAAAATGAAAGGTGAGATTAAAACAAAAAAAAGAAAAAGAAAAAAGAATTGGGTCTCTCTCTCCGTAGGCAAATAGAACTATGTCTACGGAATCGGCCCCATAGACAATCTAATCCAGGGATGGATCCAAACATCAGTGTGGGCACAACAATCTAATCCAGGAATGGATCCAAACATCAGTGTGGGCACAAATTAGTTACAACAGTGAAATCTTTTTAACTAAACTTAAATTGCGTGGTTGAAACTCATTACAACTATACATATTGATCACCTTACGATAATTGACGGGAAAAAAGTATATATGATTGCACAAAATTGAAGGAGGCCGGGTGTGGATTTTTAGAACTTGAGAAATAGACTCCCAGTTATCAAGGAAAAAAAAAAGAATTTAGAGCAATATAATTAATTTGAATATCATCGTAAATTTATTAGATATCATTAAAATATAGAAGGATATTAATGTATTTTTTCAAAATTGGCATAAGGCCGTGCCCTCGAGGGCCACTACCTCGTCCCTGCTCTAATCGAATGTAATAATGACATTGTGCGTTATCCATAAAGGAATGCCTCATGGTGAAATTTGTTAGAGAAATACCAAATACGATATCTACTACTACTATATATATATATATATATATATACTTTAAAAAGAGTGAAGAGGGGGAGTGTTTCCCACACTTTTTATTCCTAAAATGACCTTCCTTAATTTTAAAGTTACAATGGTTTGTCTAGGGACACATCTTTAAGAAACAACACATCCCTTGCAGCAAATGGAATATTGGACACATAAAATCACCGTAACAGAATTTATTGTCTGTGAACATCATGTCTCTACAAGTGCAAAACCGTGCAAAGGGATGCGTTTCTCTCTGATTATTTCTTCTAGAACTTCTCCTCTATTCATGTTTTTCTTTATTCGGTACCTTATTCCTTCCCATTCTATAACTAACTCGGAATTCCAATTCATGTTTTTCATTTGATATCCCTTTTGGTTTTCTTAACTGGTCCTCAAATTACATTGCATCCAACCAATGATTTGCTTTGCCATTTGTTTTGCTTTTCTCAGAAAGAATCCATGCTAACCGTTTCAAAGTTGATCCATTTGGAGAATTAATTTGCCTATTGAATATTAGTTTGGTAACCCAATTTTTTCTCTCCTTTTGTCATTAATTTACTGGTTAACTTTTCGTACATCATTTTTTATGATTATTTCATGCATTCTTTATTTTCCTTCATAGACCACATATTGTTATTTTTTAAAACCTGATGTTCGGGCCAACTTGTTGGAAAAATATGATTTGCGTAACTATATATTGGAGAGTGAATTGGAAATTGTCTCCAATATAAGCCATTGAAGTGGTTGCAATTTATTTATACAAGTAAATACATGCATTTTTGAGTGGCTAGAAATTTATGGTTGCCGTGCACATGCTGCACTGAACCGGCCGGAGGACGTGGTAGTAGATTCACAAGATTAATTTTTTTATAATACTTTGAATCTTGGGAATCAGTTGCAACTCTTGGGATTAGTTGCAAACATCCACTTTAGTGCAGCAACGTAGTTGCTTGCAAGTGAATAGGTGCCCTTTCGGGCGGCGCAATTCTATCAATGGGTTTCTTTGGTTGGCACCACTTCGGAGTTCGGACAGTGGTGTCCATTTGGTTGGCACCGGTTCAAATACTCTTTGCCTATTTAAGCAATTACTCTGCATGCAATCCGAACTCGCTGAGATACACTTCAAAATTCTGCCTTTCTACTGCATTATACTCCTCATATCATTTTGTATTTTGTTATTTCGAAAAAGAGTTCAATAGTCAAGTTTGGTTTCTACAAACTTGTAGGTTGTAGTGATACTTCTACAAGGCAAGATCGTTGTATATTGGGAGGTGGACGCTGTTAAACTCATATCACCGTAGCGAGGGCGAAATTCGTCTTAAGGACATTGTGTCAAACACAAGCCTCGATCAATTTCTTCTTAATGGTTTGTTCAAGTTTCGGATTTGGTCTTCCGGTGATTCTGCAACCAGTGAGTTTAATTTAATTTTCGTTTGATAATTTTGTGCGTAGTTTTATACAGATTGCCCAACACAATTTGTACTTGCTTCGACTGTGGTCCTTGAAGTTAATGACCAGACAAAACTTTCAGTGGCCTCAAGATCCACGAGATTCGAACATGCAACTTCATGGAAGACAAGAGCTTACGGTATCTCATGCTTACTTGGCCGAACTCTTGTGTTTAGTACCAAATATTATTTGCGCACGCTCACAATTAACCCTCTATCAAAGTTTTTCACATAAATTTCTCATGCGAATTAAAAGTTTCAAACGAACTCTTCCCATAATATAAATATGTGTGTGTGTGTGTGTGTGAAATTTAAAAGGGTGAAGAGGGGAGAGTGTTTCCTACACTTTTTATTCCTAAAATGACCCTACTTCATTCTTAAAATTGCAATCGAGCGCGCACCTTTCTTTTGATGAAACGATACATCCCCCTAGAGCAAATGGGATGCGGGATACCTCAACCATCATAACGAAACTTCTTATGAACCATCATGTCCCTGACTCCCCATCATGACAACCAATAAAAACCGATCGAGAGGAACTTTGCTTCCCATAATATTTCATGTTCCCATCCTACTTCCTTTACTCTGCAATCGTGTCACTTACATAAAACCCCCGCACATGTTCAAGAGCAATTGTGGTTCAAACCGAAAGCACGCCGTTCTCAAACCAATGGATCGTCTCCTCTCAATGATTTCATCCCGATAGACGGAGATAGTGATCTTAGTTAGTGCTTTTATTCCCGTGAGGCTTGTTTCTCCCATATGTAGATGGGATATGAAAAAAAGAAAAGATAAGGTGAGGAGAATGATTGGGAGAATTCTGACTTGCCATTGTTACTTGTGAGTCAGCCTGGCTCAATCATGTTGTCGGTCTCCTCCAAAATGACCTTTGTCCTCCTTAAATTGGTAAGGAGTTTTTATATTTTGTCCATTTTTTCGTTGTTACTCTGTTACATTCTCTAATCTGCGGCAACATTATATTTTCCTGTCGTTACATTATACTTTTTCGGTTGTCATAATTTTTCTTTTTAAATCATTAATGTTAATCAATCTTGTGTTCTCAAAAGATCTAATGAATGGGTTCATGGTTTTGTATTCGGCATGTGTGAATGCAATCTTGTGTATCTTTTGAACTTTTGTTAGTAATGTGAAGTGTTTGGGACAATTATTCCCTTCAGAAAGAGAAGGATAAATAAATAAGTTTTCTTTACGGTAGGAATGACGTGTTAGAGGATCTTCTCCAGATCAATTGAAAATTTAATGATTTTATAGTACTCTATTTTTTTGGTTCTTCTGGGTGGATTCCCAAGTGTTTGCTAAAAATATTTTCTTTTTTCTTTCGATCAATCGGAAATTGCTAAAAATACTTTAAGCACATCAGGGTTTGTGGCAAATTCCAATTAGCATCCTGTCAAATTTAAGGGAAAGATGAACAAACTTCTAGAAATTCATTGTCGATCGTTGGTAAGAGATTGCAAATAGCTAATAGTACTTCTTTTTCTTTATTTAATATATAATAGGGCTGAGTTGACAGAGACTGTGTGATACTTAAATTCAAAACCAATTTATCATTCTCTAAAAAAAATTCGGGCATGGGGAAAGGTTAGCAAAGACTATCCATCATTCTTTCAAAAAAACCGTGCGTGAGGATGGAATTCCACGTGCAACGCACGTGTAAATTTACTAGTATAAACAAATAGACCACTCCAGACGTGCAGAAACGCACCATGCTGACGTGCAAAAAGGATTTGCCCCATTTGCTTATCTACCAATGAGATAATCTTTTTTACGGATGCTCCGTAAAAAGGAGTTTACACCGAGCAAATCCCTGCCGTTTATCCCGAAATCCAACGGCTCGGATGCTGTGCAATTTTTTTATTTTTTAAATCCAAGATGCTTTTAATGAGGAGAGAGAGTGCATGACATCCGAGCCGTTGGATCTTGGGATGGACGGCGGAGATTTGCTCGGTGCAAATCCCTTTTTTACGGAGGATCTGTAGAAGAGATTATCTCATATCGAATTGTTGATCCCACACCCTATAAAATGGAACCCTAAGGTTCCATTCTTTCTTAAGTTTTCTCCAAGCAAGAAAAAGCTGCAAGTCTTGTAAGTTGTAACTAAGCCTTGGTATGCACTTGGCTTCTTGTTAGCTAGCTTTATTACTGTTTGAACTTTGAACTGCTTTTATATGCCTTATACACCTAAGCTTTTCTTTTTAGAGTTCTTGACGATTCGATCATGAAGACCACCACCTTCCTCCTTGTACTCTTTGTTACCTTACTTCTAGCCACTGGACCTCTTCAAGGCAATGCAAAAAGGGCTAATTACCGTCGGCTAATGCTTCTAAGCGATCAGAAGAATGGACAGGGTGCTGGTGGAACATCCATTGACAATTCTCACCACTATTTCGAAAATGACAACCCACCGGTTTCGTGTGCGAAAAAGGATAGCCTAGGTCACCCATGCCCCTAATATCAGAACTAAGCTTCGTGCAGAAGGGGTGCTTGTCCAAAATCAAAGAAAATATTATGGTACTGCCTACGGTCTCAGGTTCGGGTATTAGATTATAGAACGTTACCATATGTTTCTCCGATCGATAGTCTTGCCCAATCATCAGATCATAGTGTGCGCGCGTGGTTGGCCTCGTTCATTGTGTTATCAAATTAGCTAGCTATGACCGTAAGTTTTTTCGTGTGATTTCTTTGGTACATGTGATAGTAGGCATGCACGGCTTGTAGTCCAAGTATCATGCTTTGTAAGATGGGAAATGTTAAAACTGTAACAACCATGCCTGGCTTGATAGAAGCATGGTTTTTTTCATATCCTTGTCCATAGCTCGTGTGGAGTTATTTCTCAACACGCTCATTTCTCTTGTCTATCCTCTTTGTTAAGGATTTTTCCGGTTTGTTGTATGTAGAAGTTCGTGTGGAGTTATATCTCAACACGCTCGTTTCTCTTATCTATCCTCTTTGTTAAGAATTTTACCGGTTCATTTGTATGTAGAATTAATCACCTTTCACTTACCAGAGCTTAATTATCATAGTATTTCTTATTTGTTCTTCATGTTGTATAGTTCATGTATAGCCCGTTTAGAGCTAAAGCTAGAACTGCAGTTGCTTTACGCTCCCTTTTTTTTTTCTTTTTTTTCTTTTTAATTTTAGGAATCCCTCTCACTTTGGTACCCCTTATAAAAGTCCAATAAAAAGGGCTTCATCTTATAATTTTCGCTTTAGGATTCTGAAAAGTTAGGACTAGCTCTGAATTCATGATTTCATGTTGGAAAATGATCATATCTGTAAAGGCAACATCGAGCTGACAAGTTTCTACGATTCAATTTTATTTTTAGGCATATCGAATGAAGGGTCACTACTAGAGAAAAGGGCTTTTGTGTCAAGGGCCCCCCGTCACAAAAGGTAACAAAGCCAACGCTAATAGTCTTTTGCGACGGCCATGCGACGGCAATGAGGGGGACGTCGTTGGTTGGGTCTCAAAAAGTTTTTTGCGTCGGCAAGGAGCTGTCGCAAAGTATTTATGACGGCAAATATGCTTATTTGCATCGGCTTGGCTCCCGACTCAAAAAGACAAAAAAACGTACAATTATTAACATCGGGTGGCTCTGCCGTCGTAAATAAGATTTCTTTTTCATTGGCTAAAAGCCGTCGCAATAGCTCAGGTTCATACATATTGTTTTTGCATCTAGATATGGGCTGTCGCAAAAAGGAAAATATCCAAACCTAGTTGAGAGCAAATTCTTCCCTGTTTTATTTTTACACCTAACCTACATAATTTTATGGACATAGAAAACAACAATAATCCACCCAAAACATGTTCTCAAGGATTCTAATAGAAAAGCCATCATTCATTAAAAACAACATTCATTAATCCATTCGTTCAATCCCAAAAGATCCATATTACATACACAAATAAATATGATTAGGTAATGAAAGCTAAAGTAGACTACTCCGATAGTCGACAAAAGACCATGGTTTAGTTTAACACAACCATGCAAAATAAGTGAATCCCAAAATATTGCATCTTCTCAATCATCACACTTTAGTCTTCAACAAACACCTGAAAAAGAAGATATACTTATGAGATGTTGATATCTATTTCTATATTTGTAAACACATGAAACCAAAACAAATTTATCATAACGTACATCAGTAGACCGCCAAGCAACAATGCAGCCAACGGCTTCTCCAACTTTGCGAATTTTTTTGCAAGGTCTTTCCAAAGAAGCACGAGGCTTTATTGCCTTTTGAACTAACACCTTCCAAAAATTAGAACCCAATGGCTTTCCGTCTACTTTTACTAACGGGTCCCTACTAATAACGATTCCCTCTGCAACATCGCATTTCGGAATAGTGTAACTCACCAAGCATACTTTTGGTCCATCCTACAATCGCAACTATAAAATTTTAGTACCCACATTTCCTATAACTAGCAAAGAAGAGATCATAGAGACAAATGGAAACATGAAAAGAAAGGGGACACAACAATATAGCTAGCCAGAAATAGCAAACACAAGCAAATCGAACATTTCGACCAACTAGGCAAATTGCAACAGTAAAAGGGGAAAAAAGAGGACAATAGTTTGATGCAAAACTAAAGGTACAAAAAAAAAAAAAAAAAAAGGTCGTCAATACACCAAAGAACATATAGACCAAAATCAGGATTCTACAGAGTTAGGCTTATTTTGGCTTTCCCAAAATGGAGACCTTTTTGGATCTGCAAAAGTGAAAATTTGGATTAAAAAAATGGCACGAAGGGAGGAGGAGGTTTCCATTGTCAAACTAACTTCTAGTTGTCCCTTGAGCAAGGTGCCTTCTTCTCCCAATGGCTCGAAATTATTATCGAACATCACATGAAGTTTGGCTCCAGTACCCCACTTCTTCATGCCTTTAGCACAACCACGACCACGCGTCTTCGTAGTTGTCTCAGGAGCTGAAATATAAATTAATGATGTGAATAAACATGAACAAAACAATTACTTTGGTATCAACAAGCTCATCATATTGTTGTTTTAAGCAAACAGGAAAACCGAGCCTATTGTGCTCATCATATGGTATTCATAAATTATACTATGGTAGATTGTTTCGATTTGAATAAAATACTAAGTACCTGGATCATGATTTGATTGAGACAGTTGTGGAGTTTGAGATGGTTGTGTTGCATCAGATGCCTGTGTTACTTGAGTGGGTAGTGTCGCATGAGATGTGCGTGTCTCTTGCAATGTTTGTGGCTGTGGTGTTGGAGCATGCACTTCCACATCAGATAAACTTATAAGTACTGCCTCAGCCATCGTGCGAGGGCGTTTACTGGCCTTTCTCTTAGTCATAACTGGTTTTACACAATGTCTTTCCGGAAAAAAAAAATAGAGTAGCATATAATTCAATATGGACACGATCGTCAACTAGATTTCAGAACAAAAAGAAGATTACAGAAAATGAGTTCTATTGCTCCCCCAAGAGATGATTAGTGTTTTCCCCTTTGTTAGTGGGATCAACACAGAAAACCTGACATCAAATAAATAACAGATTTCATTCGTATTTGGTACTGATACGATACTGTTAGCTTGCAATTGAGGATCTTGCAGCAAACAACAGGTTTACAACACCAGAATAAAAAAACATGAAGGAACCTGCAACCACATCACTGCAAATAGAATTTAACACACTCACTTAACACCAAAGAACAAAGAACAAAGTTACCAAGTAAAAATTTCCCAACCTAATGAACTTTCAAAACAAAAGGTGGATCCAAATCCACAAGCAAGACAAACATTTACAAGCCTTACCTATATGATAAATTGTGATAGGATCTTCCTTGATACTTTCCTAAATTTCCATCTTGTACGGTTCATTGACAGCCATTATGCGTTTCTCTCTAATCAGTGGTAAATTTTGACCAATAACTCAATCCTACAGATGATTTAAGAATAAATTCTGAACCCTGAAACCACAGACTAATGAATTATCTCTCAAGTTCATGACCTACCATCTCAATCGAAACTGTTACAGCAAGAACTATGAACTGAGTCTGCTTCCCATCTCCTTCTTAATCCTTCTCAGGTCATTATCCCCTTTTCTACTCTGTGGACCAATGGCAACTTTTGCATCCAGAAATATCTTTTGAACAGCCATGGCCATTACATGAGCACACTGCCTTGATGGGTCCGACACTTTAGTACAAAACCATCTCCGTACTAAAATAATTACATTTGTCTCTTTAGCTGGTCATTCACCACCTACGAACGAATTTACTTGTGGAGTTATTTGCATGGGCAGATAGCAATGTAGTTAGGATCCAAAGCCACACACACGCGCGCATATGACAACTCACACAACATGCACCCAATGAACATTCAACAAGTCACCCGCGAGATTCCTAAAAATTTAGAACGAATATATAAACACATCCCATTTCTATCCAATTCATAGAACTTTATTGAAATCTGTTTCGTGCATACAAGAAGCCAGTATAAACTTCAGCTAAATAACTAACTTTTTACAAGACAATAGTTTGATGCTACTTGCTAGTTATTCTTCACTTTTAAAAGCAAAAAAAAAACACATCAAGTCTTGATTTTCTTTTTCCATTTCAAGATAGCTAAACAGGACACGAACGCAATCAGATCAATCAAAACGGCATCTAAACAAGCATGTTTATCTTGTTGTGATGCCTTTTTTTGGCTCTTCCCTTTAATCTCTTGTATCTCTACATTTGATTAATAATTTTTTTTCTCGTTCAAAAAAAAATTGTTAAAGATAAACAAAAACAATGGGTGAAAGGTTTGATTTTTCTTTTCCATTTCGTTACAGCCAAACAGTAAACGAATACCATCGAATTGCATTTTAAAATAATTTAGTTGATGATTCTTTTCTTGTTCAAAGAAATTGATTTATATTCTAGCTACCTGACCCCACAACTTATTGACATCTAGCCTTCCTTTTTCTTCTTAGTGGGTTAATTTTTTTGGGAGGATTTAATCTCAACAACAAAAGTTTAATGCTCCTCTGTTAGGGAAAAAAATGGTGAACAACTCTTGTGCTCCATTCCCGACAAAGTTGGATAGCCTAATAAACATAGCATCTCTTGTTTAGTTGTTTGACTGTTTCAAATGGGATACGTTTCCATCAAGGGCACACAAGTATATCATGGCCCTTCACCATGTTCTCAAATTACTCGAGCAACGGAATAAAATAGCAGTGGAAATTCAAACAGACAACCTAAATGTGATAAATAGCAATAAAGATTGAAAACATTCAGAAGCGTACCGCGGGAGAGAGAAGAAATTAACGACTGGAATTGAGGTCCTCTTTGAGCATACCAATAGTGGAATCAAGTGGTAGTAGCAACGCGTGGTGTTCGACGGGTTCCCTGCGCTGCTTGTCGTATTCAATCCAGGTGCTAGCTTTTTTATATCTCCATCAACAACAAAAAAGTTGAGGCGAAAGGAAGGCTATTTGAGAGAGAGAGAGAGTTGGGGGAATCGTGAATTGGCTTTTGAGTTTTGGGGGAATAATGATTTGGGTTATGTGGGCAATCCCTTATTTGGGTTTTGGGGGGAATACAGTTTTTAGGGCAAACGAAAAACTTGAACTTTTACCCCCAAATTTTCTTTTGCACCCCCCGCCAATTTGGGACTTGTTTTCAGCGCTAAATTGGAGTATTTACGTCGGGGCTTACTTTGCTGTGGCAAACAAAATCTATTTGCCACTAGTTTTTTTGTGACAGGAAAATGGTTGACGTAAATTGAAACTTTTTGAGTTGGGATTTATTGCTGTCGCAAATAAATAGCTTTTTACAACGGCAATCTCAGTTGACGCAAATAGGTTGACACCAAAAGCATATTTTCTTGTAGTGGGTCTTATGATTAGTTATGAACTTGGGATTATACAAAGAATGAAAAATATTTAGGGTGAATTTCTTAATTTTGTAACATGTGACAGGATTCAACTTCCGATTCAACCCAGTCTATGATCTATACTACACGTTGATTGGAACCTTAAACGTCATATATCCTGATCAGGAGAATTGATTGCCCAATTTAATTGAGTAAAGGTCCCCTTTTTTTTTTAAATTGATACGTGTGTTTAAATTGAAGTTCAAATTATTTGGTTAAATAAGTAGTATAATGGATTATGTGAATTGTCTTTAACGATTATATATAGGTACTTGAAAATAAGAATTTTTTTTCCATTCTTATATGTCAAGGTTAAATAACTAAGAAGGTTAAAAAATAAGAATTTTTTTTCCATTCTTGTTGTGATGGTGGGGGCGGCCCTTTCTCCTCCGCACTCTCCTCTCCTCCGTGTATTCCTTCCCATTCATCCATCTATCTATCGACCGCACGTTCTTTTTATACGGTGGTCCAGTCTCTTGTGGTGGTCCCCATCTGAGATCTTGATTTGGTGGCTTTGGTTCAAATCGGCGCACTGGAGGCAGCAAGCTGTGATCCAGCAAGCAATGGCCGGCGGTGTAGCTAATAAAGGTCGAGATCGGGAAGTTTGAGATTTTTCCTGTCTCTTATAGATTTATTATCTGTTTCAGTTTTAGGTTTTCCTCCCCTCTTGGAGGCATGTCCTCCCTTTGTGGAGAGGTTTATCCCTTCGTTGGTGGAAATTCGATCGCAACGACTAGCCAGTGCCTTTTACGCTGATGATTCCCTGTCCAAATTTTATTGGGATTGTAATGTCGAAAAACGGCAACATGCCCTTTATGAATTTTGGACATTCACTACACCAAGTCATATTTATCTTGTTTTTTAGTGTGCTTCAGTTGGTTTTATCCAAAAATGTATTACGGAGTTATAAGTGTTTGTTTCGAGTACTTTGTCATCCTGTGTCATATTGTCATGTATCTCTATAATTTAATCCTCTTGGATCTTCTTATTTAATGATTTTCTTATTCAGAAATTAAGTAAAAAGGTTACAAATTGGAACTTAAGAAATCTTACTCTTTTTTTGTCAAATAAAAAGAAAAAGCCAAATAATTGTCTAATTAAGTTACAGAACTTCATTAACTTTTTCTAAACAAATAAGGTAAATAAGTCAAATTAAAAATGCTAACAAACGAACCGCGAGTCAATTTAAAAATTATCACGGTTCGGTTCGATTTATCCACGGTTTTTCAACGAAAATCTGTGGACCGAACCGTGAGTCACAGTTTTTTAATTTTTCTATCTGTTTCCAGACCATTAATCCAGGAATCCAATCTAAAACCTACGGTCCGGTTCGGTTCGGTTCGATTCGATTTGAATTCACGGTTCGCAGGCTCTATTTGGCAGGCCTAGGACCGGTGGCCTTGTTTGGCTTTAAATTGTTCCATTGGTGCATCCACAATGGCTTAACCAAAATTGGATAACTAAAGTTGTCACATCACCTTTTTTATTATCCATTTAAGGTATTGCTAAGATTAGAAGTCCACAATAATGTAAATAAAATTTGATAACCAAAACTTGCCACATTGCTTTTCCATACTACAAAAAATTAAAAACTGTGAACATGGAAAATAGTCTTCAAACTAGTAAAAACTGTTTATTAAAAATAGAAAATAGTTCTTCAAAAACACTTTTAAAAAAACAGTTTTTCGAAATAAGTTTTTGAAAGGGGAGTGATTTTCACACCTCAAAATTGATATACACACCTCAAAATTGATATACACACCCATTTTTTTGTCTTTTAGTGAATTTTTTGTGTAAAAGTTTCACTAAAAGACAAAATAAAAGAGTGTGGATAACATTTTAGGGGTGTGAAAATGTCACGCCTGCAAATATCAAAAGATAGATACAAAATAAATCTACGTGGAAAGTCAACCAAGTCTATAGTCCAAGTCAAATTCTAAGTCCACCTTCCAAAGTCAAAGTCATACGTACTAAATAGTCAATGGGTACTCGTACCCCAAATATAAAGTAAATAAGTCTTAAAATGATATTACAATACCCAAGTCAAAAGATTGAAATAAATAAGTTACATGTTCATCTCTTTCAAAAAAATATGAGACAAAAGGTGATCTAGTAACTCTCATGTGAAGTCCTCAAGTCACATCCAAGAACTCCATGCCAAACAAGCTATGCTCCATCCGTAGTACCTGAAATTTGTTAGGGTGAGCTCACTAGTCCAATAGAGAAAAGTCTACCAAAACTAAATGCAATGAGATGCAAGTGCAGGATGGGAATGAGGATGTTGGCCACACGATGATACTTATGGATTTACAAGAGTCAAATATAATGAATATAAACACACTAGTCTCAAGATTTCTTAACTTCCACCCATTCGTACTCGACACGTACCCCAAAATGTACCCAACCTCTTATAAGTGTCAAATTCAATCCTTTGGTTGTGTCATCCATTTTCCCATCATTGTAAGCTTTAGAGATTCACTCCTTTGGTTGTGTCATCCATTTTTCCATAGGATGGCCCCTAGTGTCATTCCAGGCGTCTTATGATCCTGTGTAATCTTTCTCTTGGTCAAGGCAAATTTCTAGCGACACGTCCATAGGACAGCTCTAGTGTCATTCCGGGCATCTTATGATCCCGTGTACATCATTTTAATTTCTCATTTACAAACCATACTTGTTAACTCCACTGTAGTGTCGTATCGTAAACCCCGTATGATCATATCATCTTTCACAAGGTATCACATACCCACTAATCAACATAAGAGCATGATTAAGACTCGTTTTACGTGCCATGTCCCACTAGATCAACTAATAATCAACCAAAAGTTTAGCAACACATTCCACATTCTCATTTAGTTTTTAAGTGTTTCTGAAATAGAAAATCATGTTACATAAGCGAAAAACGCGTTCGAGGACCAAGCAAGGACAAAGGAATTGATGGGAATGACAAACGAACTCGGAGACCAATCTGTGAAAACCGCCCAAGCGGCCATGAAACCCGCCCGGGCAGGTTTTCCAGATAGCAACCAAGAAATTTCATTAAATCCAAATTTTGGGGAAATTTCATATGGGCACCATTTTAGTTGCAACTAAGGCTAAAAATCAGTCCAACAAGCAACAATAGGGCTATGCAACAACTACTTTAAGAAGGAAAGACATCGACTAAGAGCATGGATCAAAGCACTAATCAAATCAACTGGCTAGGAAACAGGTTTTGAAAGGATTTCCACCAAAACAAGAGAAATTGTCCAATTGAAAGAGCAATACACACGCCAACATTTCAAACACACTTAGGAGTGGTAGAAATTTCCCTACCTCAAAGAGATCTAGCTCCAAGCTGGATGATTGAGCAAACCCTAGCCTCTCCAAAGTGCTCCAACCGAAATACCACTTCCCGGAATGAAATCAACGCAACCCAAGCACTAGAATGCGTGTGGTTGACAGATTTGAGTGTGGATCTTGGAGGATTTTGAGTGTGAGTGAGTAATTGGGAAGGAGGTTGAAGAAAATGGAGGAGATGATAGAGAGAGAGGAGGCCAGCTATGGGTGGGGAGGGGGAAATGACATTTTTTCTCTCCTCACACTCTTTTATTGTAATACCCCAAGTTTGGGGGTAGATGGTGTTTAGTCCTACATTGGTTGTTTATATGAGTGATTTTTGGCATATAACAAACCATGTGGGCTACTGCTAGTACCTTGGGCTTAGCATTTTGGGCCGTGTGGTGTGGCTTGTGGATCAAATCAAAGTACTAGACCAATGGTCTACATGGGGTGTTACAACTTCGTATCAGAGCGTAGGTTTTCTTTTACCTCGAGACCGCGGGTTTGGGTAGCATTAGTTTTCGTTGGTTTAATTGATATTTAACATTATACATATATATGTGTAGACACTAAAATTTCGGCACAACTTAATCACTGTCCGATTAATTGAGATAAATAAATAATCTCGATTAATTAAAAGTCAAACCTTGGTCAACACCTTCAAATGAATATTGGGCCCGTCAAATTTATGGGTTTAGTCTGTTTGAAGATTTGTGGAAGACCAAAAAAAAAAAAAATACATTGGGCTAAATTGATTTGCCAAATGAGTCAAGGAATTGGACTGACCCAAATGTGCAGGCCCATTCAAGATAACCCAATAAAAAAAAAGTTAAGTAATTAATAAATATATTATTTATCTTTTCGGGTTAATGTAATTTCTTAAAAGTAATAAAAGAAGTCAAATTTTCTTTTAGGAAATAAGACCAAATCAATCTTTTTTATTGATATTCAATTATCTTGATTGAGGTTAAATTATCCCGATTGATAATCAAATCATCTTGATTGATTATCAGTTATCTTGATTTTTAATTAAATAAAATTAATTACAAATCATACCAAATTGAAACCCCCTCTTCTTGAGCTTATAAATAGAGGCTCATATGAAGAAGAAAGGAACTTTTCACTCTTTGCTTAGCATTCTACCAGAGCTCTCAAGCAATTCCCCAACAACTTGCGAAGATTCATCAAGCAACAAGAACAGTGCCGATTTCTTCACAAGTTCATCACCAACAACTCAAATCCTTCCACAAATCGAAGTCGTCTTCCAACACAAAAGCAACAACTTGCAAAGAATCATCAAGCACCAAGAACGTGCCAATTTCTTCACAAGTTCAGCATCCAACAAATCATTCAACGAATCAAAGCCATCCTCAAACTTTGTTCTTCAGTTCATTCAACTTGAAGAGTCAAAGAAAATTGTCATTTTGTGCGATTCAACAACAAGCATTCAAGCCGTTGAAACGTACCGGAGATCAAATCAGAGGAATATCTTTTGCTCTTTATTGTGAAAGAGCATTAACTAGAGATTGTACCCTTCGCATTTAAATTGAAATAATAAAAATATTATTTTGTGCATCTTTTTCTTGTTCTTTATTGCAAGACACGAATTTGTGTGTTACAAATTTGGCACGCCCAGTGGGACTTCTCTACCTCTCATCTCTTTCTCCAAAGTCAAGTTCACACTAATGGCATCGAAGAAAATTTAGACAACTTCAATCAACAAGAACATGGCCAAGAATGTCACTATTGCTACAAACAACAATAGCACTTCCACAAGCCCAATGACTCATAGCAAGGCAAAGGCATCCGTTGTCCCGGCAAGTAAAAGGGTTGCGCCAAAAGTGTTGCAAAGCAAGTACCAACCCGTCGCCACACTTCTGATGAAGAAAAAGGATGAAGAGGGCTCCCAAAAGCTTCCTTCCAATGTTGAAAATTCTGTCTCAGGAAGTTTGTCACCCTGCCCATCCTATTCAATTTTCGATTTTAACTCTAGCATAGGTTCGCATTCTAGATCCTCACCTTCTTCACCGAAGCGCTTAGAATCGCTAGGTCGTTCAAACTCATCTTACTCCATGGGTATGCAAGTCATGACTACTGGCACTGTGATGGTAGAGAAGCAACTGGCTATAATGGCGCGCACCGTTGAAAAGCTCACCAAAACGGTGGAAGACAAAGACCTCCAGATTGCATCGCTCATGAACAAGTTAAAGGCTCAAAAAGTGGGGGAAACTAGCCAAGACAATTCACATCCACCAGGTTTCCCACCATAAGGAGTCATATATGGAGATGAAAGCGGAAAGCTCACGATGGGTGATCAAAAACTTAAGCAAAGGGAGGATGCGAACCATGTCTTTTCATCAAATCAGCTAGGTGGTAGTAAGATCAATCATGCATTTTCTACAGACCCAAAGATTGTCGAAAGTACTCTACCAACTTCTACTGCTTTACTGTCTGTCCAACAACTCCAAGACATGATAGCAGCTACGATCAGAGCCCAATATGGTGGGCCACCACAGAGTGCGTTTATGTATTCCAAACCTTACACAAAGTGCATTGATTGCTTTAGAATGCATGTTGGTTATCAGCTACCTAAATTTCAACAGTTTGACGGAAAGGAAAACCCAAAGCAGCACATCACCCATTTCGTCGAAACATGCAACAACGCTGGGACAGAAGGGTATCTACTTGTCAAACAATTCGTTCGTTCGTTCGCTCAAAGGGAATGCTTTCGAGTGGTACACAGACTTACAGCCAGAGTCAATCGACAGTTGGGAGCAAATGGAGCACGAGTTCCTTAACCATTTCTATAGCACTCGCCGCATTATGAGTACGATGGAGCTAACCAACACCAAACAATGGAAAGATGAGCCAGTGGTCAACTACATCAATCGTTGGCGTGCTATAAGCTTTGACTGCAAAGATCGACTATCCGAACTCTCTACTGTCGAGATGTGCATGAATGGCATGCATTGGGGTCTTCTATACATTCTTCAAGGGATAAAGCCACGAACGTTTGAAGAATTGGCTACCCACGCACATGACATGGAGATCAGCATACACTACAAGAAATTACACTTTTAGTGACCAGTTTTGGTCACGGAAAACAACCAAATGGTGACCAAAAAAACGGTGGTCACAAAATCTTGGTCATTCAGTGACCAAATAAATTGGTGGTCATAGAATGTTCTACCAATGGTGAGTAAATTTTGGTTAGTCACTGAAAGTACTATAATTAGTGACTAAATTATGGTTAGTCACAGAAAGGTGTGAACAATTGGTGACCAATTCTGCATTTGATCACCAATTGTTCAGATCCTTCTATGACTAACTAAAATCTAGTCACTAATCATAGTACTTTCAGTGACTAACCAAAATCTACTCACCATAGGTTAAACATTTTGTGACCACCAATTTATTTGGTCACTAAATAATCAATTTGGCGACCAAAATCCTGTGGTCATTGAATAAATTATGTTTAGTGAGCAAAATATTGTGGTCACCGAATAAATTTTGTTTAGCGCCACTTTTAGGGGAAATATTCTTCATCCCGATGAAAGGGTTTCTTAAACCCGATCAAGAAAAAAAATTGCATGAATGATTTAGTCAACAAGCACAACGAAATCAATGATCTCGATAGTCGCGATCATGTGTCTACTATACATCCAACTATGGCACAAGACCTAGTTTACTATCAGGCGCGTCCCGATAAAGGGGCTTTCTAAACCGGATTGAGCCAAAATTTTGCATGAGTGATTTAATCAACCTTAACAACGAAATCAATGATTTCGATCCTTATGATTGTATTGCTATCGTGTGGCCATTGTATATATAACAACTACACATGACTTAGTTACTATCAATTGCATCCTGATGAATGGACTTTCTAGACCCGATCGAGCCAAAATTTTACATGAGTGATTTAATCAATAAGTACAATAAAGTCAACCATATCGATCATCGTGATTGTGTCGCAGTCGTATTGCTATTGTACATTCTATTACTACACAATACTTAGTTCACTACTAAGTAAGTTGAACGTATAAATTGTAAAGGTTATTGTTGAGTATATTTTTATATGATTGATCTGAACCGTTAGGATTTCACATTTGACTTATTCCATTATTTTCACCAAATTGCAAAATCATCGAATATTGATAACTACATGGTCAGAAGACGTTAATGCTTCCGGAGGCATTAAAGCCTTATAAAGCACAACCAGAGCTCCACCTGAGATCTTTTCTTTCTTTTTTTACTATCAGAACTATCTATCTTTTACAAAATATGGATTAGATTATTTTGTACTAGAATGAAGTTAATCGCATATCATTAGACAGTTGATTGGACGAAAAATATCATTCTATTATAATTTGTAGATTGATGAAATTCATTTTTTGTGATTAGTAATAGTCATTGAAGCAAACTTTCAGGGAGCAAATTTTGGGTGCAAATAGGGTATGGGTGACGTGGTGTCCCTTCGGCACATCCGGGCCGTCCATGTTGGGATGAAACCTGTTCTAAAAACCAAGAGAGAGATTTCTGAAGTTTTGGTCCGGACGGGGTCCCGGGCGGTCAGGACGGAAAGTGTAGAAAGTTGTCTGCAGGTTTTTGCTGCAATTCTGAAGTTGCTGAATTTTTGGTCCGGACGGTTTTGGCTTTTGGTCCGGACGATGGTCAAGTCCGTCCGGACGGTCCGCACTGGAAAAATGCGCGGTTTTGCATTTTTTAGGGTTTCTGATGTTTTGTGTCGCCTTATACTATAAAAGGGACACTTAGGGCAGCCCCCATTGGAACTTTGTAACTTTTGATCATTATTCATCATAGTGAAACACCCCAGCACCCCGTGGAGTACGATTAAGCAATCAGCTTAAGTCGGAACCACGTAAAATCTCTGTGTCTTGTTCTTTCTTGCTTCTCATTGTTTTCTGTTCTTGATTTGTTCTTCGATTGTGTGTGTTTGTCTGTGGGTTTAAAGCGCGCGAATCCATAACAACTCGTATCAGAGCTCCGGGTTAGGAGGTCAAGGGTTTACACAATGGTTGAAGACAAAGTCAAGATCGAGAAGTTCAATGGTACGAACTATGCGTTCTGGAAGATGCAGATGGAGGATATTTTGTATCAGAAGGATCTGTATCTCCCCATCGATGGCAAGAAGCCAGACGAGATGAAGCAAACGGATTGGGATGTTCTGGATCGCAAAGCCCTAGGGACTGTGCGATTAAGCCTAGCGCCGTCAGTTGCGTCGAACATCGCCAAAGAAAAGACTACAGCAGATTTGTTCAAAGCCCTAGAAAAGATGTACGAAAAGCCTTCTGCGGTGAATAAGGTATATCTTATGAAAAAGTTATTTAATTTAAAGATGCCTGAAAACTCTATTGTTGCTGAACATTTAAACGAATTCAATACGGTCACGAATCAGTTAGAATCCGTGGGTATTGATTTTGATGATGAGATCAGGGCTCTTGTTCTATTATCTAGTCTGCCAAAAAGTTGGAATGGACTTGTTGTGGCAGTGAGCAATTCCTCCGGGTCTGCAAAGATAAGTGGAATCGTTTTCTATACGATATATATTAACTCGATTATCTCAGTCATTTTTTTGATGACTTTTTTTTGTTCGATTCGCTGCCATTCTAGTCGAATAAGTGAAATAGATCAACCTTTGAGATTGTTCCTTTTAATCGTAATCAAAGATGTTTTCTTGTCTCTCGTTTCTTTTCTGAACAAATCAAAGAACCTAATGGATCGAACTTTCACTCCGGGTGACTGGATCGCCCCCCCCCCCCCCCCCTCCCCCGGCGGAGCCGCTCTAACGCGGATGGCCCGGGAACGAATTCACCGCCGTATGGCTGACCAGCGATTACTAGCGATTCCGGCTTCATTTCCCTCTTAAGATCACTAAAAAATTTCGACTTTTCATTTCATTCTCGATTTGAGACTAACGTTCTCAAGAAAATTTCTTATTTTTCTAAGGCGATTGGCGATGAAAATGCAAGCATTGTTTGTGCAATTCCTTAACCTATTGATTGATCTATTTCTTGAAACAAACGAAAAGGAAACAAAAGATGAAAGAGAAATCATGGATGAACTAAGCCCTCTCGGGGACTAGCTTAAGAATAAGAAAGGAGAACCTCATGGAAATGAGATTGTTCGCTTACATGGAGTTCGGGTATCGATTGTGTCAGACCGTGATCCACGTTTTACTTCTCAGTTTTGGCAGAGTTTGCAAACTGCTTTAGGCATGGGTCTTTGTTTTAGCACTACTTTTGCAGCATTAATGCTTTTTGCTGGTTGGTTCCATTATCATAAAGCTGCTCCAAAATTGGCTTGGTTTCAAGATGTCGAATCCATGTTGAATCACCATTTAGCTGGTCTACTAGGACTTGGGTCTATTTCTTGGGCGCAACACTCCAGTAACTGATCGATGCTGCTTATCAATTCCATGGTTTGGAAACTTCTTCGGAGTCCTGTTATCCCCAAATGTGCTCCTAGGAGCCTCTACATACTCCTGAGCATCCCTCAATGTCTGTGTGAACCATCGAGGTCTTTGATATAACTAGAAGGGGTTAATGTTTCCTCCTCCTTACTTTAAGGCTATTGTCCTGAACTGGAAATATCCTATGAATTTCATTTCGCACCGGAAACTATTCTAGGAGAAGTTTGAATCCGTTCGCTTCGGATATTGATCGGTCTTGGTTTGACATGGTTTACGCGTTACTGGTTCCCGGAAGAGTTAATATCTCCATTAGCTAAACGCTTTCTTACCCTGCCTTTGGACTCGTATTTTGTTCGTTCACAATCAACGGAGGCCTCCCCGGATCTTTATCAACTTCTACCGAGCTCTCTTTCTTTTTAATTACAAACAAAGTGAAGGCGATACTTAGCCCTATCTAGAATGAAGGCCCGGGCGACACCCGGCGTTAACACTCCAAAATCTGGAAATGCTAACCACAGTTTCAATGGTAACGGGAATATGCCTGACGGCGAAAGCATACAAAGATAGTAACCATCGCTTAGATTTAGGGCGATAGGGCGCACCACAAATACGATAAGAGCGCCCCTTCTCTCTCCCTTTGTCATCTCTCCCTCTCCCCAGCTGCTCGTCGGTCCCCCTCTCTGTATCTCCCTCTCCATCTGCCAGTTTGCGTGGGAGGGGAAGGTCGAAGACAGGGCTGGGAGGGTAACGGGAAGTTCGAAGAAGACCACAATTTCTACCCCCAAAATCGACTCCACTTTCTAGCTAAGGTAATACACTTTTCCCCGAATCCATCATTAAATTTTGTATCTGGGTTATGTTTATTTCAACCAAATAAGCCCCATTGAAAAACATGGGTCTTGTACTGTCTGTTTTACCGGGAAATTTGTTTTTAGTCATGATATTAGCAACTAAATGGCATATTAGTTTAACTAGTGCTTGGGCATGTGCCAAGGAAAAGTAAGGAGGAGAAGAAAAAAGTAGCACAGACAAATGACACTTATCACGCACACAAGGTGTTTGGTTAAATGTCTCAACAAAGATGCATTTTTTTTTTCATTCTCAGGGACCAACTCGGGTGCAATTAATTTTTTGAAGAGTGCAACCACATTCCATGAATGGTGCAACATAGACATAGGACGGTGCAAGGAGAAAAATATATTTTCAAAAAGTGTGACCTGACAATACACTACAACCCCGTTTTGACCAACTCGGGTGCAATTAATTTTTTGAAGAGTACAACCACATTCCATGAATGGTGCAACACAGGCGTAGGAACGGTGCAAGGAGAAGAATATATTTCCAGAAAGTGTGACCTAACAACACACTGCAACCCTGTTTGGACCAACTCGAGTGCAATTAATTTTTTGAAGAGTGCAACCACATTCCATGAATGGTGCAACACAGATGTAGGAACGGTGCAAGACGAAGAATATATTTCCAGAAAGTGTAACCTGACAACACACTGTTACCCCGTTTGAACCAACTCGGGTGCAATTAATTTTTTGAATAGTGCAACCACATTCCATGAATAGTGCAACACAGATGTAAGAACGGTGCAACACAGGCGAAGGAGGAGGGAGAGTGAAAGGGTTGGTTTAGGGGGGTTTTTTTTAGACAAGGGTATTTCGGTCCACACAAAAATTGGTACCATGAATGTGCAATTAAAATTTTCCTTTCCATGTTGGGAGCAATTTCCGAAAAGTACACCATGTCTTTGCAAATGGTTGCCCCTACTTCCATTTTAAAGCAATTTCCCCTAAAATGAAACTAACGAAAAAAAAAATAAAAAATAGAGAAATAAAAAAAAAAAACTGCCAAAGAGCCAAAGGCCGCCGCACTAGAATCAGGTAACTTATTTGTCGAGGACCTCATGCCAAGCCATCCAAGCTCCAATTTCATCAGATCTGGCCCACCACTGATATTCCCCCACCGGTTCTGATCGGAAGGAGGATGGGGTGGATGAAGAATGCAGAAGAAGGCAGTTGCGTGTGATGGAGGGAGGATGATCTGAAATCGAAGGGATGGGTGAAGAAAAGGCGAGTGGTTGGGCAAATCACCGGCGGATCACCAGCGGCGAGTTTAGGCGGTTGGAGGGACGTAAATCGAGATCTATTGTTGCTTTAGGGGCTACCCTACCTCCATGGCTGTCGTTGCTGAGTTCTTCAGATCCACATTTGTAGAACAAGTCACGTGTGAAGTGTGAACAAAGGAAATGTTTACCAGGAGTACTAAAGAGAGAGGAGAACAAGTCACGTGCTTGACCATACATCTGTATAGAAAAGAGGAGCTACAATAGCTACACTGGAGAGCATTTAATGATAGGATGGGTTTTTTTTTTTTTTTAATAAAAGATATAGGGTAGCTTTTATCTCTACATACACAATTTGAATATGTATATATATTATGACTTAAACGCTAAATCAAATGGTATCCGGTACCTCTATCATACCGCACCAATAAGAAAATCGGTATCTCAATCGGTACGGGATTCAGAATCTTAATACGGACCCACGCCTTCAATTACTTGGGACATTGCTTTTGCTTTGACGCCAAGTAAAATTTAACCCACCAATATATTAAGCTTTAAATACCTACAAAACAAAATAAAACCATTTAAACTCCAAGTGACAATATAAACGAACTTAACAATAATAAATTAGGGGGCTGAACGATTACTCGCTCATCACATCCCTCAACTTACATTTTGTTATTGCTTAGCAAAATAAAACAAATACAACAAATGAAACAAAGTAAATTGGATAAGTCTTAAAACCCCCAGGTGGCCCCAAGTAGGACGAGTGAAGTCTCGTGAGGGTTTTCAGCTGTGATCACCCACAAAACACAAAGAAATTGACTACACAACGCAGAACACAACTCAATCGAAATCGCTCATAATCGAGCCTTAAACACTAAGCAATTACAACATCACAATCACCAATCATCATAATACAAAGGCTGTAAAGCGTGAAGTTCCGAATCAGTCACAACTCGACCAACCACGCTCTCATAGAACGGCTTCACGATCTTCCGGACCAAAACATGAAAAGACATAACATGATCCACTATCATCTTCTTCAACTCAGGATCCTCGATCTCAGACAAACGAAAGGAATCAATATTCATCTTCGTCAAACGATCGTATATATCGTTCACCAATTCCTCTTTCCCTGCACCGGCGCCTGTCTTATCGATCATCCCTTTAAACGCCTCAAAACAAACGCCGCGATATGCTTCAACCAAGCGCTTCACTGCATCCTTCAATGGAGTATCATGCAGCATGTCCAAAGAAGCAACAGACCATACATCTTCCTTAGAACGCTCCTTCTCGATATTCACCTCTGCCATCTCCAATCACGAATATTAACCTCAACTTCTCGTCCTCCTTAAATTGACAAACTACCACTGACTAGGAGGGATGCATCTGATTTAATTATTATCATCCGGCTTCTTCCTTAGAACGCTCCTTCTCGATCAAGATGCTCTTATTATTTAATTATGTGCAAAAAAAAAAAAAAAAAATAGCAAATTTAATGTAACAAGTACTTTATTTTTTATTCAAATGATATTGCAAAGCAAGTCAAATAAGCCAACAATGTCAAATTATTAAAGTACAAAAAAATTCAAACTTTTTTGCGTCGATTTAAAGATCTCGATTAGTAGTTTAATTTAGTGAAAAAATAATAATAATGTGGAAGTACTTTATTTTTCGATCCAAATGATATTGCAAAGCAAGCCAACAATGTCAAATTCTTAATATTTGAAAAGTCGGTTTCTTGCAAATAGATTATCTATTCGAAGCAGTAGATTAGCGCACCCGTTGTATTTGCTTCTCTTGTTGACATTCTTAAAGTATAAAAAGTTTTCAAACTTTTTTGAATTGAATTAAAGATCTTGATTAGTAGTTTAATTTGGCCAACGACTTGACTCCTTTTCAACATCTCTTTTTCTAATTTTGGATGTTTGGCAGATAGAAACCAAAACTCATTCCCTGAAGACTCATTCCCCAAATTCACAATTGAGGCCAGAAAGCAAAAGGAGCTCTCGTGGATCTTTTCACTTCTACTTCTCATTTTGGGTTTTCCATCAAATTTTACTCTCATTCTACCTTTCGCTTGCGTTACATTTTCTCTGGAGAATCCCTTTTCTTCAACCGCAACGACATTAGAGACATAGACAAAAATAGAGGAGAAGCTACAAGACGATCCTGCGATCTACACACCGATTCTCATCGCCGCTCTGTTCATCTTAAACGGTAGTATAAAATCTGGAATTGAGAGGTGTGACCTTAAAACAAATCCTAATCCATCCCAATACAGATAAATACAGAATTCAGTACCTCATCAAATCAATATAGAAAAAGAAAAAAAAGATATTAACAAAATAGATGAATCTTAATGGAGCCTTTTCAATTAACAGTTACCAAACTTGAAATCGAATCAAATCGAAATGACGACGAACGGTTCTCACCTAGAAATCATATATATATATATATATATATATATATAGAGAGAGAGAGAGAGAGAGAGAGAGAGAGAGAGAGAGAGAGAGAGAGAGAGAGAGATGAGGGAGAGAGTGGGAGGGCATGTGTATGAGCGAGCAGATGAATGGACATGAAAGTGTTTGTGGCTTATCGAAAAAGGAGAGATTTGATCTGGACTGTTGAATATATTACGGTCTGCATGCATAGCTTCAAACCCCTTTTTTATTTTGTTTTATAATTCTAAAATCAGCTCTTGAACTGTCGTTAAGGATTGAAAAATATATTAAATTGTGTGCAAAATCATCAGAAGTTTGTGAAAGGGTATTAGAATGTGTGCAAAGTACATTCGAATGTTTTTTTTTTTATGTCTTTTTTTTTTTACTGTCAACTTAATGGGTTGACGATAAAAATAAATAAATCAAAATTGAATGGGACAAATTTTAAAAAAAAAATTCCAATATGACTTTAAGAAAATTGTAAAACAATATTCGTACTCATTTTTAATACCATAATTAATAAACAAGGGCAAAATGGTAAACACCCCATCCATAACTCATTTTCATGATTATTTTTCCAAACAGTACTTCTGTTTCAAAATGCATTATATACATTTGTCCCAAACACTCCTACCAGAATCAAAATACATTCTCACCATAATCAAAAAAGCAAAAAAGCTAAAAATGAAAAGCTAAAAAATATATTTCCAAATAGCCCCTTAATGGGGTTCGGTTTATTTTTTTTTTAAAACAATCAAGAGGGAGAGGGTAAGGGGGATGATGGGAAGGGTGGTAATATTAATGGGGGTATTGAGGCAGTATTAAGTTGTAACACCCCATTGTTATTAATCAGTACCCCTCAAAAGGTATTAAGGGGTATTAATCTGGGAGGGGAACTTATACCTTTTTCATAAAATTGTCAAACCATACAGTGGAACCGGAATAAGGGAAGAGGTATGAGTTATTTCCCCTCATCCTACGGGGACCCGGGGGCATGCTACATGTTATCCCCATCTGAGCCGTCCGTACTCAGTGATCAACGGCCCAGATCAGCTCAGCGATCAACGGTGCAGATCTGTTTGAGTCCAAACAGATCTGGACCATTGATCGCTCAGCACAAAACAGCTCAAATGGAACGACATGCAAGTAGCGGCTTCTCTTGTACGGCCTAGAATATTATATGCATCTGATTATTATATGCGAGCTTAGGACGCTTCTTTATTTATTAATTAGAGTAAGTAGCGGCTTCTCTTGTACAGCCTAGAATAGTCAAATGTAACAACCTCAGATTGGTAAAAACAAAAAAACAAAAAAACGAAAAAATAACAAAAACAAAAACAAAACAAAAACGTAACAACCTCATAATTTGCCAACAACAACCTCATATTGAGCAAAAATAAAAAATAAAAAATAAAAAATAAAAAATAAAAAAACGTAACAACCTCGTTTTGATTTTAAAAACAAAAAACAAAAAACAAAAAACAAAAAACAAAAAACGTAACAACCTCATAATCTGCCGAATAACCTCATATTGAAAAAATGAAATAAAAAATGAACCCTTCTACCTGCACCGACGAGGGTGCACCAACCACGTACCGACGGCGTCGGGTACACCGTTGTGGGTCTCAACCGATCTATCCGAGCCGTTCATCCTTCTCAAAATCAAATTCCGAGTGGGCCCACGCGGGAATCGAGGCAATCGGATGGCTGTTTGAGCTTCGACGCCATCAAACGTGGTCGGTGCACCCCCGTCGGTGCAGAAGGAATTATCGATAAAAAAATGTAACAACCTCATAATCTGCAAACACGTGTACTCTAATCCAACAGTCCTCATTCTCGGACGCCAGTATACAATACAATTAACAAAGTAGCGGGCCCCGCCTTCGTCAGCCTCATAATCTGCCAACACGTGTACACTGGTCTAACAAAGTAACGGGCACCGCTCTCATCAGCCTGTTACAGCCTGAGTAAGTTTGTGGGCCCTACACAGCCGCCAAACTTTAGTGTACTGAACAAGACCATTAGCGCAAGTAGCACAAAGCAGACCAAAAATGATACGTTTACAACATTTGGCTCCAAATTGGCTCCAACTGCTGACGTGGCGTTGGGTCCCACCCACTTAACCCAGGAAAAAAAACAAAATTTCAAACCCAGTTTGCTCGTCCCCTCCCCCGCCCACATTTCGTTCCACCACGGAGAGAGAGAGAGAGAGAGAGAGAGAGAGAGAGAGAGAGAGAGAGAGAGAGAGAACAGTGAAGAAGCCTAAGTGTTTAGTTGTCCTCATCCCCGTCTTCATCATTCACAGGTTGTATTCCAGCACATTGTCCCGCACTCCTTATGGAAGTTGGAGTTGTATAAGCTTTTGAGGAAGCTGGAGTTGGCCTAATCAACAACGCTCACTTTGAGCTTGTATGCATGCTGCAGAAGAGACAACTCTCCCAATTGTCAACTACTAGCATTTCGAAGTGCATACTTAGCCTCCTAATTGTCATTCTTTGCCACAAGATATGCTGAATACCTGACAAAAGGAAACAAATTTCAGTGCCAATTGGTTACCTGTAAAACTGTGAGGGAAACAATGGTTACCTGTGAAAGCTCCAGTTGTGCAACTACATCTAGTGAAGATGCTTGACCCACTGATACTTTGGCATATACAACAAGATGCATGAGGTTGGACAAACAATTGTAGTCCATTGATGGCAAAAATGATAGATACACACCCTTTGTGCCACTCTCCACCACACCCTCACTCACATGGGGTGTGGTCCCCACATGTGGGCCCCATGTGGGTCCACACCCCATGTGAGTGAGGGTGTGGTGGGGAGTGGCACAAAGGGTGTGCATCTATCATTGTTCGTACTGTAGCCTGAGCAGTGAGCTCCAAGTATCTAATCAAACTACGGGCCAAATTTCGCCTCGATAACCGTGTAAGCTAATTGACCCAAGTCACAAGCTAGAACACACTAGCTTCATCATTGCCCCAGCAAAAAACTGCAAGAAACCGGAAATCACAATTCTCAAAAATTTGCTCTACCATACCACACCACACCACAAGTGACACTAATCAACTACTACTTAACTTGCAAAATAAGTCAGCTTAAAGCAAATTACTCATGATTTTGTTCATCAATTTCGAGCAAAAATTTGGTTAGAAGCTGGATTTCATATAATCGTCCAATGTTCTTCGTCGTACCCATCCTTTTCAAAAATTCAACTTATCCCCAAAACTTTGACCATTTTCAACAAAAAAATCGAACCCACCAGAATTAGGGTTTTCAATTAGTGAAATAATTTGGATTAGGGAGTTAATCCATTACCCATCTACCTGAAGGGGTTAATTCGAGTTAGCGTTTCGGATTACTGGATTAGGGTGGGATTCAAATTAAGGGTTTTCGAATCATGAACCCTAGTTTTGTCAAGAATTAGGGTTTCCAATAAGGGGATATGGAGATGAATGAAACAAGCCGTGGTAGTGGTTGCTCGCCGGTTGGGGTTACTGCTACTGCTGTGTGTGTGTGTGTGTGTGTGTGTGTGTGTGTGTGTATTTCGTCGAACCAAATTGGGGGGGGGGGGGGGGGAGAGAAAAGCCCGATCTAATTTTCAAAAAATTGGTTTTTTTTTTGGGGGGGCTGGTTTAAGTGGGTGAGACCCACTGCCACGTCAGCAGTTGGAGCTGGTTTGGAGCTAAATGTTGTAAACGTATCATTTTTGAAAAAAGACTTGGACAACTCAGGGGACATATTATTTATTATTCAATTAATCCTTTACTGAGAGGTTGTTCCACTAACAAAAAACAGTTTTTTTCAAAAATAAAGATATGTTATTCTTTCACAATACATCACATAAAAAAACATAAAAAGTCAATTTTTTCTAAGAAGACCCTTAGTGGAACACCCCCTTAATCAAACAATTACAAACAATAATCAATCTCAAAACCTCATTACAATACAGGAAAGGGGAAAAATTTTGGGTACCTACTGAGTCCTACGTGACCGCGCCTACGTGTGGTACCCGAAACGTTACATCTGGGCTGTCCAAATCTATATTGATGATCGAGATTAAAACACCCTCTCTCCTACTCTCTCCTCTTTCTTTCTCTCCTTTTTCTCTCTCCAAATTCGGACCGCCTAAAACGAAAATGGATTGCCTAGATGCGCTGAGGGCGTACCACGTGGTACCCTCCCGGCACTGAAAAATATCTCCAAGAAATGGGAAAGGCGACACTCGGTCCCAAACCCTTGACTCAATGAACTTAGCCAAGATTGAGAAGAGCAATGACTGGATTGGGGTATTTAGTATTGGTTCCCCTCCCATATCCACCGTTTGGCTGGCCAATTTCACCCATGATCACCCATCCCTCTTCTCTGATTAGTCATGGCAAACCCTGATTAAATAAAAGAAGATGGGTGCTTATATTTAGTCAGGGAGTTGAGTGTGGTCGAATTACTTGGGTACCCAGATCCTCTTGTTTTCTGTTTCGGAGTCAAAAATTCCCAATCAACTAGATACTTCAAAACTTAGCAACAAATTAAACCTTTCAAGTAAAAAATTCTCAATCAACCAACAAGTAAGAGATTAAAATCGTAGCTAAGAAAATACGGAAAATAGAAAAAAAAATTCGAATTTCCAGCTGATGATTCAGATGAAGGATCAATCAGATTTTGAACCAAAAAAAGAAGAAGAGAGATTACCATCTTCGTCGTTGGACCATCGCCGTCGTCATCAGACCATCGTTTGACCATCCACCGTCTTTGTAGTGGGTTTGATCGGAGAGAGAGAAAGGCGGTGGACCATCGTCATCCACCGTCTTTGTACAGGGTTTGATAGGAGAGGGAGATAGAGGGTTTGAGCGGAGAGGGGTTAGGTTTGATCGGAGAGAGAGTTAGGCAATGGATAGGAGTAATTCGAGAGAGAAAGAGAGATAAGAAAGTTATTAACTCTCTTTTTAACAAATCAACCCTCCTTTTATACAATGGCTTTGAACAAATATACTATATGGAACTTTGGGCTTCTCCTCATTTGACACATCAGGGTGATGTGCATTTGGGATGCACAAAATGTTGTACCCATAGCATTTTTCATATAGAATTTAACTCCCGTTTTAACTTAATTATATAATTATATATATATATATAGGAAAATGTTAACGTGTACCAAATAGATACACGTTAAGGTTAAAAAAAATGTATTGAAATGTGTGAAAAATGTATAGGATTATGTGAAAGCGTATTAAAAGGTGTAAAAGATGTGTTGGAGTGTGTTTTTTTTTTTTTTTTGTGCTTATTGTGTGCCCATTGGGCACAAGTTAGCGGATTCGACTACATGTACAGAAGGTAGTGTCCAGAAAATGTACCGATCGTGTTCAGGACCCACTTTTGGGTCCCACACGAGTGATCTGAACCGTTCATTATTCTTAAAACATTTTCTGAATTTTTGTGTGATACGGTGGGACTTTGGTTTGAACACTTCTAACCATCCGATTGAGTTGAAATTTTGTGGGGGCCCTCGGAAAAATGTTTTAAGAATAATGAACAGTTCATATCACTCGTGTGGGACCCAAAAATGGGTCCCCGAACACGATTGATACATTTTCTTGACACTACCCTCTGTACCCATATGTTTACCGCAAGTTAGCAAGACCATATATATAACTCATTTACTTTTATCACAAAAAGAATCATTATATATAAAGAAATATATAAAATGAAGTATTATAATTTAATTGTTGACAAATATAACAAAACAATTAATTTTTTTATTTGTATAATTATTTAATTACATAATACATTGGGGCCTCGTTTGATTCGCGCGACTAAAATAGGTGGGATTGATAGTCCTGGGATTAATAATCCGGGATTATTTGTCCTATGACTAATTTAGTACTGAATCTCACTCAATCCTTTGTTTGAGTCGTGTTTCGGTCATCCTATGTTTGGTTCCCCAAACTAAATTTTGGGATTAATTTTAGGACTCTTTCTCAATCTCTCAAACCAGTGAAGTCGAGATCGACACAGAGGAACCTTCAAGTTGATCAAATCTGAAAACCCAAGAAAGATCAAACACTTGCCCAGAGCATCATAGAAATTTCGCACTGATTGCACAATACAAACAATTTAAAATTACAACTTGATGACCTCCACTTCATCTAGAATTGTGCAATGCGGAAAGAAAAGAGGAAATAGAGAGTGAATCATAAACAATTGACATGGCAGGACAAGGAGTATACTGTATATATCACCAATCGCCATAGGCATCGATTGGAAACGCAAATCACCATCGGAAGTCACCGTCGGAGGAGAGTGCGGTCGACCGGAATCGCAAATCATCGTCGTTTGCAACGATTTTCTGATTTTCTGGCAGCCAAACTCTCAAACATCGTCGGTTGGTTGTTTTACAAACGATGAAGATGAGAGGCGAAGGGAGGAAGAACTAGAAGGCGGAGAGAGAGAGAAGAAGAAGAAGAAGAAAAAGAAGAATGTCAATTTTGTAATTGTTGAACTCACTCCTTCTGTGTCTTTTATCCCGGACTAATTAGTCCCACACCCCCCCCCCCCCCCCCCCCCCAAGTATTACACAGTCTCATACATATTGGACTAAAACTGTCCTGGGATTGTTAATCCCTTGCGATTTTTCAGGAACCAAACGAGGGACTGTGTGGGATTAGGTACAAATAGTCCAATCCCAGGTACCTAATACCCAAATCAAACAAGGTCGGGTCCATTCATAAGGGCAAAATAGTCATTTGACAGATTTTTACATCATGTACCCTCCTTTATCCCCCTTTTTGAATCTCTCATTCAAACTATGGACTATTTAATCTCCCTTCTTAATTGCATATCAATATCGATTCACCCTTCTTATTTAATCCCCCGACTATTTTATTCTCCCTTACGATTTAATTCCTCCAAAACCAATACGACATCCAAACCGGCCCTAAGGAGATTGAAATAGATATAAATTGAAGAAGGGATATTTTAGATAAACTTTAGGCATGTTTTGACTAAATAATTCTCAAGGATTATTTTATTTTGCTTTATTTATATTCGTTTCGCATTTCAGTCACTCCTTTCACTCCTTAGCTGGTTTCTAGAGAGAAGGAGGAGAGGATATTTCTAGAGAGAGAAGGAGCCTTAAAGAGCACTTTATAGTACTATTTCTTGAATCGCTGTCAGCAGACCATTTACTCACTGGTTTTGGTCCTTTGTACAACCAAAGCCGTTCAGTTGCAATCACATGACCTTGTCAAATAATTATCGGATGTGTTTAATTAACCTCTCTCTTAAAACCCCTACATGATAGTCATAGAAAAAAATTTCTATAGAGGATCCAGATCCTTTTATGAATATACTCTCCCATATATTTTTATCAGAGAAAAATGGGTTTCGATGTAACGTGCCAACCTTTTTTTTTTTTAAAAGGATAAGAGCTTTTCTATAATTATATTGGCAACCTAATTGTTATCATGGCTAATTTTCTCAACAAAAATCTAAAAAATGAATAAGAGAAAAATGATACAGATAAATTTTCTTAGAAAAATAGTGATCGCTGTAGTGGGCCAGCATAGTGCTCACATCTCCAACAAGAAAAATGATATAGATAAACCCTTTCAGCCACACTCTATCACACCTTCACTCATATACGGCTGGTCCCCACATGTGACCCTACACCCGCATGTGAGTGAGAGTGTGGTAGAGTGTGACTGAAAGAGTGTGGCAGTATCATTTTTCTCCAACAAACGGTAAAATAATCGCACTTTTTGAATTTTGCTATTACCTTTTTGCCGACAATGGCGAGAAATTTTCTCTCTCTCATCACCACTTTTGGCTAGCTCTCTCCCTCCCTCTCTCTTACCTTCGGTCCGAAGGCTTCTTTTTGTTCTTCACAGACCTAAACACAGAAGAAGCCCCACATGCTCATCAATGGCGGATCCAGAGCTAAAGCCCTCAGTAAAATCAAACCCCAGTAAGTCCTACTCTGTCTTTCTCTGTAAATCTCTCTTCATTGCATTAGTTCTTGTTTGTCTTCCCCTTTTTCCTTCCCAAGCCCCTGAATTCATCAACCAAACCGTACTCACTAAACTATGGGAACTTCTTCACCTCCTGTTCATTGGCATTGTTGTATCTTACGGCTTGTTTGGACGGAGAAATGCAGAAATCGACAGCGAAAACCAGCCAAAATTGGGCAATTCTCAATCATATTTGTCTGGGATTTTACATATTTCGTCTATTTTCGATAATGGGTATGAAAACCCGTACGGGTCTGATGAGAAAAAAATGATGCAAAATCGAAATAGCCTGTACTTGGAAAATGGGCATGAAAACCCATATGGATTTGAGGAGAAAAAAATGATTCACACTCCGGAATCTCAGCTCTTGGAAAGTGAGTGGAGAAAACCCAGATCTCTCGATCTGCAGAAGGATTTAGAAACCGATGTTCTTGATGAGAAAAAGGTGGGGAAAACAGGGTTTTGTGAGTATCTTCACGGTGAATCCATTGTGTTTGTTTCTCAGTTAAGCTCGGTTCTTGATGAATGGGGTGAAAAACCCAAATGTGAAATTGATTATAAGCCCTTGGGATTGCCTGTTAGGAGCCTGAGATCAAGAATTGTAGACCATGACATCCCGGATTATATAAACGGAAATGGGTCTAGTTCAGATTCAAAGGGTTCTTGTAAGAAATTTGGTGAAATTAGGATGGAGGAATTTAGGGGTCTAACTCCTATAAATTTTAACCAAAAGTTCAAGGAAACTGTTTCCTTATATTCCACCGGTGGGGGTTCAAGATCATATATGAGTGAAGTGAGAGAAGATAAGAGTAATAGTATTGCTTCTTTATCAGTTGGGGAATCCGAATCTGACCATATCAAATCACAGTCTTTTTGGTCCCCAATTTTCTCTCAAACAAGTCCTGAGCCTTCACCCACTAGTCCAGAGGAAATTCCAGATTTAGAAGAGGAAGGTTTGGAGGGAAATGGTGAAGAATCATCGGTTACTACAAAAACGCGGGGATATAGCATTGGATCCATGGCTGAGTTGAAAGTGCAGAGAAATCGCGAGGAAAAATTGAAGGGTTTTAGTAAGAGTATGAGGGAGGATCCATTGGGAAGAGGAAATTGGAGGGCCGAGTCATGGGAAACTGAGGGGATACCCAAATCCCCAGTCAAGCCTTTTCTGAGGGGAAAATCAGTTAGAACCATTAGAGCAAGTGGAAATGTTTTTGAAGGTCCAAAAATGGGAGACGTTCCCTCAGATCACGTGGAGGACAAGGTGGGAAAAAAGACCAATTTTGACAAGTTTGAATCCAGACAGAATGTTGATGATTTCCCTCTAAAGCAAAGATTGAAACTGACCAAACATCAGAATGGCGAAAGGCAAGAATTTGTTAAGGCTAATGATGTTGATTCTGAAATGGTTTCGGATAGTGAGTCTGAGAAATTTCAAGTGAGCTCGGACGATAATGAAGAAGAAGAAGAAGCTCAATCTGAGATTGCCAATGATGAAGAGCTTGATCCTAATGAGGTTGATAAGAAGGCCAGTGAGTTTATAGCGAAGTTCAGAGAGCAAATTAGGCTTCAGAAAATTGCATCAATCAAAGGATCTATTGGTGGTAGATACAAATTGTGAGCTTAATAGATGGGGAGGTTTGAATCATGATTAAATAGATATACTCCTAGTGTGGCTGATCATCCGAAAAGACCAGCTAAGCATCATCCGCTTGGTCAGCCTTACATGTTCATCAAACAGCTCTTTTTAGCTTTCTTCAGGATTTGGCCCGAACTGTTTGGCAGATTCCCACGCGTTTACGCACCTGTTCGCCACTTTGTTCTCAATGCTTCTCACCTCTGGGACGAGACGAGCTACCTGTACCAGTAGAGCCTCTTTTCCTTGATAGATAGATAGATCGATAGATATTAAACTTACAAAAACTCTTCTGCTATTCCTTCGCTTCCTGTTCTAAGCTTTTCTGTAAATTTTAGTTTTGTTTTGATGTTCGCTGGGGGTTAATGTACTTACCAGTTTCAAGTTCTTATGAAGGTTTGATCATCCTTATTTCACTGTTTTCGTTCTACATTGCCGATTTGTCGATTCAAATTCTACTTGGAAAGGGGTTCGTTTCCGTTTTCCAAAAGAAGGAACCAAACAGAAAAAGAAAAACTGGAACTGATTTTGGATCTCATTGTGCCGTTATGAGAAGAAAAAAGATACTCGGTATTGAAGTTTGGATACCGATCAACTTGATGAAAGCCTATTGGAAAAATCGGCTCAAGTTAAGAGGTTGTTCCCAATTCATGGTTTGTTCTCAAAACTGATTTATTGCGTTTTACAAGACAGATCATTCTCTCAAAATACATCAACCCAAAAAACATTTTGAATTGGAACAACCCCTAAATATGTTCTAAACCCATAAAATTTTCAAACTGGAGTACTTTTTAAAACATCCCTACTACATAGTTCAGATTTATTTGTTTGCAACTCTTTTTATAAATGCGGTAACTATAATTATTTTCGCTTTATGAAACTCACATGAGAGAGAGAGAGAGAGAGAGAAATAATTTAAAACAGTAATTAGACTTGTATTGATTTCAAATACACCAATATCAAAAGATTTTAGGCAGTGTTTTGGCCATGAATTGGTAGAAAAAGGAACGACTAAAATTTAATTCCTTTGATCTTTTTTCTCTTTATCCTCCTTGCGCAAATACAAACTTAAATACATGGTGTGAGAAAGTCTATATACACAATAATTGTATATTACTTCCACAGGTTAATCTAACATTGTCTTTATCAATTATGGTGTGACTTGTCATTATATTATTACTCCCTCCATCTCAAATTTCTTGTTCACTTGTACTATTCAAGACACCTCATTTTTTTTTAATATATATTTTCATATGTATAATGTTACATATATTCAATATAGATCTCGTAGGATAGTTCCGAATGAGTTTTATTGAACAAAGTCTTTAAACTTGTAAAAAAAAAAAAATTTAGATTGAAAGATACAAGGAATTAAAAATTTAAACACAAGCACGTAAATGGACAAGAAATTCGAAACGAAGGGACTACGAATGAAACATTATCACCTCGACGTTAACATGTAGGGTACAATTATAATTTCTATAAAAAAAAATTCAATAACTTAACTATAAGGACCAAAGTACAATTTTCCTTCTTTCTTGTAGGATTGGATATGGAGGGGCCAAATTGTTAAAATGGCATTAAAACCATACACTATGGAGATACTTCTTGAACTAGGAGTGGAATTGACATTTTGGTCCTCGTCTAATCTTACTCGAATAGAAGCAGATAAAGAGATTGCCTTGTCGACTGCTCAAGGAACGGCTATTTTCCTCCGTCGGCCGAAGAGGAGCCATGGTAACGTTGCTTCTCTCCTCTCCGCTGCTCAACACTGCATTTTCTCCGTGTAAGTTTTCTCCCTCTTCCTCTCTCTAGTTTTTCCCCCCTTTTTATAGCATTTGATTTACATTTGGTGTTAAATCATTAGTTCTCTGTACTGGGGGGTGTTGTTTTTTTTGTTTTGGAAGAATTCCGTTAGTTTTCCAAGAAAAAGGGTTAGAAAGATTATAGTTGTACCAAAGTATTGGTAGCACAAACAAATTAATTTACTTCTTTGCTCCTCCTTCGTGTGGTTAGTAAGTTAACTTCTATTTTTAATCGTTAACTCTCAAAATCTGTTGGTTATGCTGATTTTACTATTCTTCTTAATAACCAAATGGATTTATGCCAAGGAATTGGATCTTCTCTAGTATTGGATATGGACTGATAACAGAAATCAATAAATCCAAACCATTGATTGTGGAGATGGACGACCGAGATATGGACTGTCTGGTCTAGTCCAAAATAATGACTACTTGACTAGAGACAATCAAAACCCTTATGCCATAGTAACTGATGCTAATGGCTCTATACACGTAGTAGTGTTCTGCTTTAATTACCAATAATGATGCTCTGAAAAGAGGCTAGACGTGACAGACCTCAAACGTGGTTTTATGTGAGGAGGTATGTTTGTGGAAAAATTCGGCTCAATTTAAGGTTCTGCAAATCTCGTCTGGACGGGAGTCACGGCTGTCTGGACAGTTGACTTGAGTTTCTAACTCTGAAGTCTCTGTAAATCCCACCAGATGGTCGATGCTAGTTTCAGCCAATTTGACTTCGTTTTGGACTTCCTAAAGATTTTATTCCTTGTTGGTTTAGGATTTGGGGTGCAAAGAAATCTGTTTGTGCAAGAAGTCTTTGGGAAGGATTCTATGGCTATAAATATAGCCTTATTCTCTCGTTAGGGTTTGGATTGTTTGAGTGGATCCCTCTAAGAGGCCCCTAGGGGGTCTCATTTGTGGAACCTTAGGGTTCTTTTGCACGATCTTCATCAGTTTTTGATTGCCCCTTTCATTGGTGGGTTTGGTAGGCCTTCGGCCATCTGGAAGATCATTTGTTTCCGTGATTCTTTCTGGTTGAAACCGTAGGGTTTTTTGAGAATTATCTGCATCTGCGTGACATCTGGTCACGTCTGTGGAACTCCGTTCCATCTGTGCCTTTTGGTTAAAACCCTAGGAGTTTTGTGAGACTTGATAAGGGAGAATATGTTTGGTGAGAGATTCCAATTGTGTTTTGGTGAGGGAACTTGTATTTTGGGGATGGTGAGTGTCTCCTTTGTGAGAGCTTCTGCTTTTGTCACCATTGTAGCTCTTCAGAGCATTGTTCTCTTCACATAGTAAAATCGTCTCTTGTTTGCTTGCCCCTTGGGGTAGGTTTACATCCGTAAGCCGAACCATGTAAATCTTGGTCTCTCTTATTCATTTTGTTTGTGATTTGGTTTCTCCTTTTGTTTTTTCGCATATGTTTTGATTTGTTACTTCTTAATTATCATGACCATCAACAAACCTTGGGTTACGGTTGGGTTCTTAGGGGGGTTGCCGCACAACAATGTGAAGTAATATAGTCTCACATTGCTTGGAGATAGAATGGGTGATCACTTAATATAATGTTGGGACCTCTACACTTATTGTCAATTGGTTTTGGATTGTATATAAAATTTCCACAATATAGCCTAGGGTTATTCTACACTGTTTCTATTTGTAGGTGTGACGGGAGATACAATGTGCTTTCTGTCTAGACATTTTCAGATTAATTAATGTAGAGTAAATCTTGACCATGTAATTGCACTTTGAATGCATATTTTATTTGTTAGCTTAGAAGGTATAATGAAAAGAAGAAAAAAATTGAATCTTGCAGATATGTAAAGTTTGGGCGAAGGTTGCAATAAGCTCTTATGCAATAAGTCTCATTATATAACTCTATCTTTAGGAAATCTTAGAAAAAAATTTGAATTTGATGCTTGAACTTCATACCAAAGCTTATTCAAAGGGCACATGAGTTGTTGGGTGATGATATGGTCTCTTAATAAAACTACTCCCTCCGTCCCATTTTGAGTGACCCCTTTGGGAAACGTGTATTTTTGTGGACATTAAAAAATGTACTTCCGTAGAATGTTTTCAAAAAAAATTTACACCAAATTAAAGTACTCAATGAGCACTTTAATTTGGTATAAAACAAATTAAAAAATTATATAGAGAAATGTATTTTGTAGGGGTTCAAAATTGCACGTATTCCCATAGTGGCCACTTAAAATGGGACAGAGGGAGTATATCCTAAATAAGCAAGTGTAGTATAAAACTTGGGAAAAGTATTCAATACGCACCCCCCCTTTACAAATTTTTGTAGCCCATTTTACGAAATTTTGTGGCTCATTTTATGAAATTTTGTGGCCCGATATTTGAATTTTTCCGGTTTTTATTTTATGAATTTTTTTAGTAACTTTTACGAATTTTTGTGGTGTTGTTGATGAATTTTGTTGTAAAAAAAAGACGGCACGAAGTTATGAATTTTTATGGTGCTGTATACGAATTTTTGTGGTGTTATTTACAAATTTTTGTGGTGTTGTTTATGAATTTTTGTGGTCTAGTACATGAAATTTTTGGTTTTCAATTACAAATTTTTGTGCTGTTGTGTGGATACCATGACTTGAACTCGTGACCCGACAAGGGGTGCACCACTTCAGAGCTCAAAGCTTTGGTAAATTTTTGTGCTGATTTACGAATTTTTGTGGCTCAAAATACAAAGTGCATATCATACACCAATTTTTAAGGATATTTACCCTAGCATTGTCCGTAAGTTTCTATTTAGATTGAAATGCTGAATTAGTTAATTGGAATGGTGTCACTCTGAACTCTGAAGTAAGTTACTGTTAGAGGTCTACAAAATCGTAGTTTGAACTTTTGTCAACCATGTCCTCTGTGTTCTAAGCTTTTGAACTGGTTAGCCAGCAGTAGTAATATCCTTCATGTTTCCTGTGCTCCGTATTTATGCCTCTATTTAAACTTCATGCAGACGGAAGTCACAGAATACTTTCAGCTTCTCCCAGATTTGGATCCTTTTTTCTTCGAAAGAAGCTCATCACATGTTCTTCCTCAAAAGGCAACTTAAGATATGATGGGTAGGGGCGGCTGATTATCAACTTGGAGACTAATCAGTTTTTATCCCCTGGATTTTGATTTCACATTTCTAAATTGTTTAAGTGCTTATAACAAAAATTTTAATGGCTAGAGATCAGAACGGAAATGCTTTGCATTATAAGAACAACATGAGGCGGACATTTCTCTTCCTTTTGGCGTCACCAAGCTTGTTTCAAACTTTGCCTTCTTCTGGAAAGACTAAAAGTAAAAACCCGTATGATGAAAAACGCTTACTTGAACAGAACAAGCGAGTACAGAGAGAAAACAATGCACCCGAAGATTTCCCAAGCTTTGTTAGAGAAGGTTTGTCCTGTCCTTTATTGCAATTAACTACAGGTTGATTCTTAACAGTAGGAACAGCTGGTGTCATGTTTGTCACAATTGTCAGTTACCCGTGTTACATATTCTACATAATTGACTATATTTGATTATATAATCAGGTTTTCAGGTCAATGTAGTGACATCAGAAGACTATGTAAAGCGTGACTCCGGGCTTATATACCGGGACTATGAAGTTGGTAAAGGTGATTGCCCAAAGGATGGTCAACAGGTTTTTCTTTTGTTTAGTTTTATATTTTGAAAGGCACAATTATCTTCCTTACTGTACCCTATTTGATATTAATGTGTAACTAACTTTAAATGATTTCAGAGACGAGTACTAGGGTTAGAGTTTTTTATGTTCATTGTGTTGGTACTTGCTAGACACCATGTTGATTCCCTGGAAAGAAAAAAAAAATATGGAAAACAGAGTTGGTATGACGTTTTTGTTTGATGTAACCAAGCAAACCTTATTCCCATTCTCTTCGAGACTTATATTTTTAGTTATGTTTAGCAAATTTATTCTCTTTTTACCACAGCCTCACATGGCAATTTAGGTCTCCCTTCCCCCTAGCATGTCAGTAGCGGACTAGCAGCAGGTCAGTAATCTTATGGATTTTCCTTTCTATGGCATTGACTGGTGTTCATTTTATGTAACGAAATCATCTTAGCAAGTTTTTGTTTTGTGTGCAGTTTCTTGTTTCAGTCCTTTTTTCCTTCACTTTGTTGAGATATCAACCTTGAAGCCAGTCAGTTTTTTTTTTTTTTTTTTCTCACTATTAGGCAGGAAGAAAATACAGGAGTGAGTTATTTTCATATAGATTTCAGAATTCCAACTTCCAGAATGTTTTTCTCAGCTGACACGCTCTTAGACGGTCTCTCTTGCTAACACTCACTACCTATTTGTTGGTCAAGTAATTGAATATGTATCCACTTATGTCAGTACTGAAATCCTTCTAAACATCCTTGTTCACTATCAAATTGCTTCTATTGTCACTATCATCAACCGCCACGTTGCTGCAACTGTTACCTCACCCCAAGTCATCGTACATTCTTGTTAACGATGGAATTGATTGGAAATTGCTATTGGAACAACACACGATCCCTAATGAAGCCTATTCTTCTAGGGTTCAGATCAATGGTCATAAATCCTGATCTTCCTTAGACTTGGATTACCTCGGATGTTTTGGTTGCGGTCAATCCTAACATTAATAGTGCAATTTTCCTTGGATTTTGACCAAGCAATCTTTTCACTGACGTGTATAGTAGGTATTTAAAATTCTCTCATTATGCTGGTGTTCTCTGTTTTTCTTTATCTCTTGGAGAAAATCAACATGAAATCTTCAATAAAATGGCTGTAGAATATGGATAGCTGAAATCTTCTCTCCTCTTCATTGTGTTCTTGATGCATCCTATGGAACCTGTAACTCATCTTTGAAAGTAATATGAAGTTTTCCCAGTTATAAAGGAGTGTTGGCATCTTTCTCAGAACTAAGGCTGGTGCTGCCAGTTTACCCACCCAATGGAGTTGTGATCAATGTTAATTAGAACCTTGCCATAATCACCCCGCTAGCATCTAAATTTCTTACATTGATGAAGCAATACCATAAGCTTATAAGGTTCTTGACAAGGGTGTTAAATGTAGCACCTTATTTCATACTCACATTTAGTAATCGTGTACCTGGTTTGTATGTTAGTTTGAATGCACCAATGTTGCATCGATATACTTTCATCGTGAATTTGGGATTCTTTTCCACTTGCTATTCTTGAATGATTAGTTATAACAGATTTTCTCACATGAATATAAATGCTATAAAAGCTGGAAGTATGTCTAATGTTTAGTTGCAGTTCTTAACTTATAATTTTCTGTCTTGTGTGAATAAAGAAAAGAAAAGGTATAATTAATTGCATTACTGATTTTCCCAGGAAATAAAGAAAAGAAAAGGTATTACTGAATCAAAGTTTCTTTGCAGGTGATTTTTCACTATGTAGGTTACAATGAATCAGGTCGTCGTATTGACAGCACCTACATACAGGGTTCTCCGGCCAAAATCCGGATGGGCACAAAAGGACTTGTTCCAGGTGGCAACAATATGTTATAGAGATTAAGATTTATCATGCTGTGCTTTGGTTTATGACATAGGGAGATAAGTAGCTAAAAGGAAGAGAATTTATGCAGGATTTGAAGAAGGGATTCAGGACATGAGGCCTGGAGGTAAAAGGAGAATAATTATCCCACCAGAACTTGGGCCGCCCGTGAGTATTGCATACTTATACATGGTTTTTTTCCCTCTTTAATAAGTATTTGTCCTTGTCCACATATGTCAGGGCTGCTACTATATACCTTTCTGCTTCCCCACTTTGGGTTCACGGTTACGTTTAGAGGTAGATGGGCAGTGTTTGGATGTCGTAAAGACAGACTGACTTGTCTTGAACGTACAAATTGACTGCTATGGTTTTGAAGAAGATTCCATGCCATTGAGGACAGTTCAAAACTGTCATCAAAGAATGTTGCTCCAACCACCGGTTTAATGAATCAAGAGAATACCCATATTTTCCTCAGATGAAGCTTGTTTAGACGTCATGTGGTGACCGTTAAGCCTGAACTTGGGGAAAGCAGGAAACTTTCTTTGAAATTGTGTTGGACCTTAGATTTACGAAAGGGTTCTTGGAGGGAAAAGATTGGGAGATTTTCTTGAATAGCTGTTGCCATACCTTTTAGGATGTAATGCTTGATACTTGAATCGTGAGATGATAATAATAACATCATCTTATGATCTACAGGTTGGACCTTCGACATTTTTTAGCGCAAAGCAGTTTGAAGTTTTCGACGTGGAGCTGCTCAGCATTCAGAACTGTCAAAGGAGGACCATTGTTGGTTTTTACTCTGATGTAGTTTGCAATTGACCAACTATACTGTTTTCCAATGTAATATGGTATTTGCACATGTTAGAACATAGAACGGACTAGTTGCGCTTTCTAAACCGTCTGGAGAAGGAGAATCTACCACAGTAACTAATGCAATTCTTGTACAATATCATCAAGAAGATGAACACAGATAACAAGGTTGTATCCCTAAGGACCCAAACAGCAAAGTCTCTTGGAGGTAATAGGCCAGGTAACCCTTCCCACCTTTTTGCCTCCCTTTTTTCTCTCTGCTACTTGCATGTTTAGTGAGACACCAATTTCGTCATTTGTAGTTTCAATTTCTTCTCGGGCAGTAAAGACTATTACTATTTCCTAGTAGTGACGATGGAAGCTCGAAAAGGATCAAAGGAAAAAAAGCATGGAAGCTCATTCCACTAACCAGCCTTCTGTGAAGTAACTGGAAAATGTCTTGTGGACAGGAAGGGAGATTTATGAGTATTTTGCTTCCATAAATAGAAAAAAGAACAAGTTAAAATATGCTAGAAATGTATAAAGATTATGCTAAAAAAATTTCTCCATTTAACAACTGTATTCTTTTTTTCTTTTTTGAGGAAACAAACACATATCATATGTAGAAAACAAAGAGTACAAGGATGCATGTCCGAAATTACAAACAAAAACAAAGACAAACATCAACAAAAAGAAAAGCCGCAAAATTGTACAACGATGATGGAGACCACCGATCCGCTCATGAATGTGGCTGGAG
>CAWLAL010000163.1:0-43886 GCA_963854785.1 Vaccinium vitis-idaea | reverse complement strand
GACGAGCCCTGGCAGTCATAGTGAGGGTCTTCGTCACAAGGTAGACCTGCACACTTGAAGGCTCGCAAAGAGCCACCAAAGATGTTCTCGATTGGGGCATATCCTTGACCTTGGATAGCGTAGTCATCTGGCAGCGCATCTGTGTTGCCTAGAGGAACACTCCAGGTGTATGTATAGCCGGACTGTGACTGCGGTGCTGTTCCCTGCGGCAGCCATGTCCAATCAGCATTTGCAGTGCCGCCCTCAATGTACGCGCCGGTGTACTTGTAGAAGCCAGAGTAGAAGTCGTTGCCCTCGACCAGGTAGTTTACAAGCTTATACCTAGCGACAGGAGGATTACCCCCAGTCGCATTGCGAACGCCAGCAGCTATCGGCCAACCCACGGAGCTGCCAATTCGCTGGTGTGGCCCGCCAATGAAAAGACGCACGAACGCATATGGTGACCAGTACGTCTGCGTTGTAGATAACTGTAGTACCCTCCGTCCTGTGCTTGACATTGACGATCGCGCCGCCGGCGGGCAGGCTATTTGTGCTTGCGCTGACCATTGCGGACGACCCTCCGACGCCACCAGATGGTAGGGCTGCTCTGACCTCGAAGGCGATGTTTGAGGTTCCAGGCTGCAGCATGCCGATCTGAGCGCGTGTCAATGTGGCAGGCATCTCAAGTACCAACACGCCGTTCTGGTATACAGCGTAACCCACAGCGCCAGGTACCGCTGACCACCCAAGGGTAACAGAGGTATAGTCCCGAGGAAATGACGGAGGTGTCACTAGGCATTCCAGGGAACGTATGAGCCGCCAAGCTCCTTGGGACCAGCGATTCCGACTTTCCCACCAGCTACCGCTGCCATCGCGGCCTGCATATACGAGTCCTCGGGGACGTTTGTCGTATGGATTCGGGTTGTCATCGTTAGTCATCTCCACGTAGCCTGCATGACGCGATCGTGAGAGCTGTGCGACCTCGCTGATTTTGTCCTGCGGAACTCTATAGATGATGTGCCAGATCTTGTGATCCTCTTTGGGTGTCCAATCGTTCGGCACGAATGAATTGGTGTAGCTCTCATAGCTGCTCTCGAACGTTAACAACGTGTCCATGGTGTCCTCGAAGGCATTGCGCCATAGGTGAACCCGGATTGAGCACTGTGTAAGCACCGGGATGTTTGCGTTTGGTGTAAGCATTAATGGTGAGCGTACAGATCCGAATAGATGTCGTTAGGCCCGCATTCAGGCCATCCTTCATCGAAGAAGATGCCTCCTTATACCATCACCATATAGCTCGTACCATTTGTCGACGTCCTGTTCAATTTGGGAAGTCCAGTCGGCGAGATTGCTCGACCCTAGCCGAGTCTTGAATTTTTGTGAGCTTACACCGAGATAGCCTGTCCTGACGTAGCCGATGATAGTCTTGCCTGATGCAGCTGCTTGTCGGATCACCGAGGCCCAATTGGTGTCGACCACGTAGTCTGGGCCGTTCAAAGCATTTGCAACTAGTATACTGAGCTTGCCTGCATTGTAGGAGATTAAGCGTTGCCAGGCAACAGGATCGGCGAGCGGATTGGTATATGATGCCATGGCGATCTGCTGCCCACCGCTACTAATGCTTCCAGGGCTCGGACTCGTTGACGCCTTAAGATCATCAAGCCAAGTAGCGACCTGAGCGTTGTACTCAGCTGGATATCCAGAAGAGGGAGCAATGCCGTCGATGGTCAGGGTATAGTCTCCGTCCTGGTCATGATCTGGGCGGTCCCTGCCTGATCGAGACAACGCGGAAACATCGTCGCTGCCCGATACATTGAAGTAAAAGGTACCGCCAGACTGGGTGATTGGGAATACCGATCTCCCTTTGAAATAGGGTTCGCCAACGATGGTCTCCGTAGTGACCATGGGCAAGAAAGGATAGACATTGTCAAGTTGACCAGTAATATATCTGCTCAGTGCGAACATTACCAGATTTTGGGAATTTCGTTGCACCCAGTGTCCGGTAGACACCGACCCGCCCTGCCATCTAGCCAATATTTTAGGAAGATGACGCCGTAGGCCACGCGGTTTTCAATTTTTCCTGGTCTTTCCGAGTACCCTATAGTGACATCGCCGATATGAGGATTGGGTGGAGACTTGACGACCGCATTCAAATGCAATAATTCGTGCTGGTTGGTTTCATTAGTACACCTTAATTGGCATATTTTAGACTGACTGTGTGGGCTTACCAAAAAGGTGGATGCTTGGCTCACATAGTTCTCCATATTGAGCCGTTCAAAGCCCGGCAAACCCTTGCCAAAACTTACCGCTTCTGACAGACTGTTTCTCTGGAAGAAAGCCTTGCAGAAAGTGATGACTGGATAGGATGGTTCGGTCTCATCTGACTGCCTGGCGAAGGCGATTACGTTCGAAGTCTTTATGGATCCGTCTCCACTGCTTTGCATAAGTCGATGCCTGCCTAGTCCGTGGTGGGACCATACTTGTACTCATTTTGGCAGCTCTCGACAGCGTCGCAACGAACCTTGATCCAGTTCGCAGCGAAGGGGGGTGTCAGAAAGAAGCCATTGATGACCTTGGCTGTATTAGCGAAGACGTCTTGAATTTGTGCTTGTTCGTTGTGATTGAGTGCGGAGTGACTAAGAAACTCAATCGCAGCTGCATTGTTGAAATCAATGTTCGCCTTCACTCCATCCGCGCTAAAATCGTCAGTCTGTCCCCGAGCTAGATATATTCCGCGCGGAACAAGGGTCACATGAAATAATGGAGCCGGTTGGCAGCAAGAGCCGAGAGACAACGGAGAAACTTCGACTTACCTTGACAGCGTATTTGCATCTTTATAGGCATTGTTAATAGCTGCTATCGCCTTGTCACCAAAGTTCTCTGCGCATCCTATGTGGCTAAAGAGCCATGTGCCCGAAAAGGTTTCAGCGGGGACGTCATCGGAATTGACTCGATAAGGAGGCACGTCACCTAACCCGGGCGGCGGAAGGGTGTCTTGCGAGAGCGCATGCGCAAGTTGTGTAACCAATCCTGCCAATGCTATCGTAACGATCATTTTTGGCAAGGATGCATGAAGAAGGTGGTTAAAAGCGAACGGTCGATGATGAGGAGTCATATAGATACTGACCGTGCTTTACCCCTTGGTGAGGACGGTACTAGCTCCTTTCACGTTGGATAAGGCGTTCCGCTTTTCAGCTCTTTGTGGGGGACAGTGTGCCCCCGCCCGCACCGATGCGTCCATGCAGACCATACAGGCAGTCCGAATCACACACGACGTCAACGGCGTTGACGCTGCTAACGCCACACGATTAGCTAATCTCAGTGAGCTCTGGATACCGACCATACCGCTAATGCGAAGTGAAGGCGCAGCAAACGTTCTTCGAATTAATCGAGGAATGCGAGACTTTCATGGGCAGCTTGTTGTGCCTCACGAAAAACGACACGGTCATACCTCCTCATAGCGTTCGCATCCTAAGTGACGGTCGTGTCATGGTCGTCCGCTGTTCCGATAGGTCCCCCACAGTGGTCAGGTCTTGGGGCGTGGTGGTTTGGACTGCAGTAGTCTTGTTTTCAGGAGTCGGAAGTACGGCATAAATTGGCATGCGCGCCAAGCCACAAAGGGCGCCACTATTAGCTCACACATGCTACAGCATAGTTGAACTTTAGTAGTCAGGTCTTAGGGCGAAGTAGTTTGGACTGCAGTAGTCTTGTTTTCAGGAGTCGGAAGTGCGGCATAAATTGGCATGCGCGCCAAGCTACAAAGGGCGCCACTATTAGCTCACACATGCTACAGCATAGTTAAACTTTAGTAGTCAGGTCTTAGGGCGAAGTAGTTTGGACTGTAGTAGTCTTGTTTTCAGGAGTCGGAAGTGCGGCATAAATTGGCATGCGCGCCAAGCTACAAAGGGCGCCACTATTAGCTCACACATGCTACAGCATAGTTGAACTTTAGTAGTCAGGTCTTAGGGCGAAGTAGTTTGGACTGTAGTAGTCTTGTTTTCAGGAGTCGGGAGTACGGCATAAATTGGCATGCGCGCCAAGCCACAAAGGGCGCCCCCTGAGATCGCAGTGGCCCCTACGCCAGGTTGCTGATTGCCTGTAGAGTTTAGACTTTACTGCGTATCCACTCGATCAGAGAAACTCTTTGTCACTACAGACCTGACACCATAGACGAATCCTGAGGTTGAAGAGCAACTGTGTGCCACAACTTACAGGCGAGCTACAGACTTCGTCCGACGTCCCAGCATTCAGTTATGACAAGAATGCGAACCAGCGTCTCTTTGCTCATCCTGGCTGCCCTTTCTTTGGCTGTGCTCTGGCATCATGTATCGCGCCGCACACAATCCATCGTCGTCGAAGAAGCTCCAGATCTCGATAGTGTCGCGCTGACGGATCAGCCTGAGAAGAAAGTCTACAGTCGAGTCCGAGATCCTCCACTCTCCACAACAGTTCGCACAGATTTTTTCAGCGCAGGATGTGTTGTTTATGGATATCCCTCCAGTGGTGGCGTGCTGGTGAAGCAGGCCGACGCTCTCGACATGGTCTTCCTCTCCTTACCACGGACTCACGTTGTGTACCGCTCCAACACTACCGATGGGGAGGATGAATTCTGCCGGCGTCTTATACGGACTGGAGCTACACTCTGGCCGAGTAAAGAGGCGGAGCTTGACATATTGTTTCTACAAGGTCGAAGTATGACAAAAGAAGAGAAGAGAATCATGGTCTACGGCTGGCCATCCGATGGCGTTGGCGTCTGGGTCTTACGGTACGAGGACAAGGCTCGTCTACCTGTCAATTTTGGAATGGTCAAGCTGGCGTCAGACATGGCAGAGAAAATTAGCATCATGAGAAAGCTCAACGCGACATTCATAGAGGACATTTCCCAGATTGAGGAATTGCGGGATAACCAGAAACCTTCGGATCTGCCATTGACTGGCTCTCTCGATCGGCAAAATCCGGCGTGGATAAACATACATTGAATGCTAAGAAACGTATCAGTATATACGCTGATCAGTGTGCTTGCCGTCACTGCCGTTGCTCGGCGACGCTACGCTTATTGTAGTCTGTGGACTATCGACGGTCACCGAGATGGGCGAGATGGACGAGATTCGCGCACGTATCCATCAGCCAAAGTCTGCCCGGTCTTGCCGCGCGCTGCAATGCCCACTGGTGTAAGCACAGGTGGTACTGTGTCTTGTCTAAAAAGCCCCTCCTGCAGTAGCTCAATCAGGCAGGCTCTAGACTTGGAAGGCTCAGTATCTATCTGGAACAATATCGGTGTAGGAGTTGCTATCTTGAACATTGTTTGATTGATTGCTTCATTCTGTGTGCTGTTCCCAGGCTTAGTGCCTGTATGAGCTGTCCATTCTTGGGTCCATCTCTACTACTTCCCCTCTGCCTTGCCTGAGTAGAGTGTGGAGTTGTGCTCTGGCTACTATAATGTCATTAGCAATGCTCCCACTTTGGCTGTAGTCTATCTGTTCCTTCTTAGGAAGAAGATTGTAGCTGAGACAGCAGCCATGTTAGCCTTCCACTTTTCTCTAGGTCCGTCTACCTCTTTGCCCCTTGCATCCTTCTGTTAACCTCATTTACCAAGCAGAAAAGCTAGGTCTGTCCACCTAGATCCCACCTGGGTCCTAAGTGCTGCTCTTAGCTCCTTATATCGAGGGTATGTCTGGATAAGGTGCTGTACTATTTCCTAACCTTGCTTGCATAGGTAGTCTACTAATTTTGCTGTCTCAATTCGCTGAAGGTAGGTCCTCAGGTGGCTGTGTCCTGTCTTTGCTCGGGTTAGTATAGAAGAGTCCTCCCTTGTAAGGTTTCCATATACATATATTGTATGCCTCCTTGGGGTTGCCTTGTCTAGGTTGTAGGTAAAGCGTCCAAACGATCTTGTCCTTTCTCTCTGTGTTAAGAGCTTAGTAAATGTTGCAATACATGTAGATGCCTAGGCTCCTTATGCAAGGTTGTCCCTTGGGATCTCATCTATGTGCTGTAGCTGGACCTTTGCTAATCTGTCTGCTTCTTCTACCCCTTTGATGCCAGATTGTGCTGGGCACCACACTAAGGTGATCCTGTGGCCTCTTGCCAGTGCTGTTTGTAGCTCTGCTAGTGCTTTCTGGAACGCTGTCAGTAATTGTGTCCACTTATGTTCTGGGTTCGCTATCAGTGTCAAGGCCTGTTGGCTGTCGCTCAAGATATAGCTGGCCAGTGTGGATGCTTTGGTTGGTGTCAATCCCCTCGCTGCTAGGGCAATGGCTCAGAGCTCTGATGTGCGTATTGATCCGTTCTTCCCTGCCTGTAGTCACTGCTGCTAAGACTTTGATTGTTCCATCTTGGCTTACCTTGATGGCTGCTGCAGCGCTCCACTTCTTGTCTTGGGCTATATCAATGTGTAGAATCCTTTCGCTCTGCTGCTTGTTGCAAAACTTGTGGCACCTTTTGAGGGCTTTTTCCTTACTGTGGTCGACAGTGACCTCAAACTTGGGCCTCCAGGTTTCTTGAATTGTTCGGATCGCACCACAAAATGCGGACAGGATATCTCGCAGGTTGTCCTCCATGTTTCTGGTTTTCTTCAAGAAGCTTCACTGGTATCTGAGGCGCGGATACTTGATTAGGTGGACGAGTCAGGGAGAGGAGAAGGCCATGATATTGAGCATATTAGAGCAGCAGAAGAAGAGCTCGAAGGAGCAGCAGAAGAGGGCGGCAGAGCAGCAGGAGAGGGCGGAGGAGCAGCAGAAGAGGGCGGAGGAGCAGCAGGAAAGGATGCAGCAGCAAATGGACAAGCTCATGGGACTGCTTAGCGAGCAGAGAAACTAGATCAAAATTGTTGATAGTCGAAAGTCAGAAGGCTGACTTCGACCTCCATCGCAGCTAGTCTCACTTACCTCGCGATTGGAGGCTTGCTATGTAAGTCCCGTTTCACTGGCTGATTTTCACCTGCCAGTCATTTGTCGCGATCATGATTCTTTCCCATGCGGTCACAAAGGAGCAGTGCTCAGGGCTATGCTGGTGCTTCCTCGATAGTCTGAATGGCTCCAGATCTCGCCTGTTGCAGGACTACTCGCTTAGACGTATCGCAACCTCATCCTGATGGAGTTAGGCCACGGCAAAATCCGCGAATGTATGACGCATTCCTCCCGTCTCACCGCTATGCACAGATCTCCACCTTTGACACATTTGCGGGTAGCTTTGGAGCAGTTTTCGAAGACGCCGCAGGGAATGATGATTAGCAAGCCGCTGCTTACTCAATTGCCGACGCAGCCTCGCCGGATGAGTCGTACATCAGCTATGCAGAAGCTCGGTTGGCATGATGGTAGATCATAGATTCTGCTCCAGACTACGTGCTCGAGCATTGTCAGCGTGACAAATGAGGAAGCTTTGCCTGCTGGCTTCGGCTGTCCAGTGCGAATTGCGAAAGTGTAGGTGCCACTCTTTGAGTCTACAATACTAGCGGTACCTGGTAGGCCTGAGCAATAGTATTATAGTGAGCTGACCTAGTCCTTGTTGCAAGCTCTGAGGGGATCTGCCGTAGGGCAACAACTGTATCCTCATGTCTCTCTCTGTTACTTCAGTGCTCACAGACACAACATCTCTGCCTTCTGCACATATGTAAGCTCGCTGTAAAGAATATCAAGTCTGTTGACACTGCGTAACATTCGTAGATGTATGCTCTGCTCCTGGACGTTCGGCAGTACAGCGAGCCCTCTCTCTCTCAAGGGTGCACTTTTACTCGGCCGAGCCGAGCCAGCCAGCTAGCCAAAGCAGTCCAAATACCGCCCGTTTTCCGGACGTAGTTGCCCGGAGATATCTTTGTTGCTGGCGTACATGCCTCAGGACGCGTCCTCATTTCCCAACCTCGGTGATCTCGGCGCCGCGCGGACAAGCAAGCTCGTCCGTAGCCTGCTAGGATGGGTGGCAGCTCCACAGTGCCTGCACGCGCCACCTGATGTTGCCGCCAGAAGGTAGTCAGCCTGCTGCCCTGTAGGCTGCTATCGGGAGTGGTGCAGGGGGCGTTGGGGGTTGTGCTGATGACAATGACCACGAGGAGGGGATGGCGAGGTGGCTTCCTGGGCGAATCAGGCTCGCTTGGTGCTTTTGAGATCCCTGGTCCTGACGGAGACGGAAATCTGGTTTTTGCATCGTAACAACGTTTCGAAAAGGTGCCATCTATCTATCTAGAATATTGATTGATTGATTGGTCCATTCTGTAAGCTATGTCCGGATTTAATGCCTGTATGAGCTATCCAATCTGGGCTTGTCTCTACTGCTCTCCCTGTACCTTCTTCATAAAATCCCCCGTCTTGTCTTCTAGCTACATGGGACAGGTGCTATGTGAGAGCCTGGAGGCTATCAAAGAAAGCCGTGATCCGTACTTGAGTTGACTGCTGAGCTGCGCTCTGGCTGTCCCTTTCTTGTTGGGTTTGCTCCCACTGTGGCTGCAGTCTCCCTGTTCTTTCCAGGAATTGGATTGTAGCCTGAACCACTGCTAAGTTCGCTTTCCACTTGCCTTTTGGTCCATCTATCTCCTTTCCCCTTGTGTCAAATTGTCCACTCCAGCCTCCTAATAGGAAGGCTAAGTCTGTCCATCTGACTCCAACCTGGTTGTTAAGTATTGCCCTGAGATTGTCAAATTGGGGGCATATCTGGATCAGATGTTGGACTGTCTCCTGCCCCTGTTTGCATGGGCATTCTGCTGATTCTGCTGTCCCAATTCGTTTTTGGTAAGTCCTCAAATGGCTGTGTCCTGTCCTTGCTTGGGCAAGTACGCAGGACTCCTCCCTAGTGAGGCTCCCATATAGGTCCAGGGTATGCCTTCCAGGGGCTGCTTTGTCCAGGTCATAGGTTAAGCGCCCATGTTGCCTCTTCCTCCTTCTTTCAACCTCCTTTTGCTGTCTTACAAAAGCTGCGAGGCATGCCTGTGCCTCTGCACCTCTTGCCAATTTCTTTGCTGAGGCCTTGGTTGTCTGTTGTAGCTCAGTCTTAGCTGCCTTGTCAGCTTCCTCATTGCCTATTATACCAGAGTAGGCTGGACACCACACCAGGGTGACCTTATAGCCTCTTCTCCTTGCTCCCATCAGCTCTGCTAGTGCCTTCTGGAGAGCACTTGCTGGATGCTTTCTCTTGTCTCCTGGGCTATCTAGCATCCTGAGGGCCTGTTGGCTGTCGCTCATAATGCAATTCCTGGTTGTCCTAGAGTTGTCGCGAGTCATTTGCCTTGCTGCCAGGACAATTGCCAGAAGCTCTGCTGTGCGCACTGACATACGCTCTGCCTTGGCTACTGTTGCTGTGGTAAGGACCTTATTTTCCTGTTTGGCAATATTTCAGCAGCCGCTGCGGTAACTCACCTCTGGTCCCTAGCAGCGTCTGTGTATAGAATCCTTTGGCCCCGCTGGCGTCCATGACAGATCATTCGTTTGCATCTCTGAAGGGCATCGTCCTTGCTGCTGTCAATGATGACCTTGAGTCCTTTCTGCCATGGCGCCTAGAGCGTCCTTGTTACACCCAAGCATGACGCTAGGGTATCTCGTTGTAACACTTCAAGTACACGCCGTTCCACACATGTCTTCTGCTCATGATGCTACTGTGGATATAATGTCAAGCTCCCGCTCAGATTTATTCCAACACTTCAAGCCCAGTAAGTCACATATCGAGCATTGAGCGGCCCCTTGTGCTGATCGGGACGAGACACTGCAATTATGGCCGGCGATCTGTCTACACCTTTCCCGCGTAGTGCAGCGCATGCTTCCATGTGTAAAACTTGGTACAATCAGGGAACAAACCTCGTGTATCATCCCACGTGTCGTTGTCGGAGCTTCCTAAGAGACTCCTTGCGTGAAAGTGAGCCTACAAGATGGTCTCGGCATGAGCTTGCAACAAGTTAGGTATCTGCATCTGTCGGACGACAGAGCAACCATAGCCGCTGAATGAAAAGAGTGACGTGACTTTGGAGCACATTTCGGCGTTCAGAATTTGACAGAAAGGGCACGATCCCATGCTTGTCGAACATTCCAAATGTGCCGGGCTCCTCGTCCTTTGGCAAATCCAGGCTGCGTGATGTTAAGCGTGCTCCGTAGCATTCACGATTCCCAGGCTCCGTCAGAGCCTGGACCAACCGTCTGCTGAGGTGCGATTCGTATGTGATCAATCACGTAAGTGCAACATGAAACCTCTCGAATGAAACGTCTTCCGGCGTGTCAGGATCGGTCCAGTGCGTTTGAGCCTGCTTCGCGGCGGTAAGAACGAGTGAGCCATGGTCGATGTATATAATGGAATCTCCATCGGCACCTATGTATGAAGCTCAACGTAATGGTAGTATTGATCTAGAAATGGGTACGTCAGGAGTCGCGAAGAAGAGATCGAAGAATGCAGATGCTCAAGCACGATTTCGTGCGCGTCGAAAAGGCGCAATAGAGCGCTTGGAGGCAGATTTGTCCAGTCTTCGACGCCAGAACGAAGATTTACGACGGAAAGCCGCCAGGATCGATCATGGTCTGGAGGAAGATGTCAGGGATGAGACCGATGATTGCTTGAATCTCGATACCATCACTGTCGGTTCAAGGTCGACGAGCTTTTCACACAGCGGCGTGCCTGGAAGTCTTACCCAGACTGTTAGCGCTTGTCTCGCATCCGATCGCATGCTCAATGACGACGAGGCTTGGTCCCTTGATGCAATCCCTCAAGACGTTGACTTGATATCCATGTTACAAGGACAAGATACTCTCCAGCCTGCTGCACGCAGTCTCGACCATGATCATACTGTCCACGATTTTTTCCGGGTATAGATGATCTTGCCATCGGCCTGCCCCTAGAAGAGAGACCAGCGGTGGGAACGACCTTTCCCGAGTATCCCGCAGCAAATGGTCTCGATCTCTTGGGCGTGACAGACCTCCATCTCGCGACTCGGGTACCATTCCGAAGGGGCATATCCGATGTATCATCATCTACGGCTTGGGGCCGGGGAACAAGCGGCCAAACAGATGCTGGACATGCACGAAGGAGTGATAGCCTTCAGGACAGCACGAGCAACAACTACGATAGACCAGCATTGGAAGCCTCATAAGAACGTGGAGAAAGCAGGATCCTGGAAGCGTTGCAGGTCATCATCGAGTTAGCTTGTCATTCCCTCCAGGCAGGAGGTTCTAGGTTCATCCCTTCAAAGCTATGACAAAATTGCGTAAATGTCCGAAATCTGTTACTCGTAATTGTGTAGCCATGGAGTAGTGGGTGTCCCACCCATAATCTCGTGTTCTTGGCATCCCCAACACGACCATAGCGGGGATGTCATGGTGAGCATGACAGATATGATGCCTCAAATGGCTATCATACACAACACGTACATGTATCGCTTTCTACATCACATGACCGTCGCTTGCCACATGGCGGTCATCGCGTACACAACTGCCTGATTCTCCGATGTGCATGCCTATCCCCCCTTCGGTCGGTCGAACTTTCGTCTATGACTTCGATCTGTCAGCCATGAATGTCATCGCATCGCTGCTAGATGATGATCTCGACGACTTGAGGGACTCTGAACGCTACCGACGCACTTTGGAGAACAACGTGTGCACGATTCTGGGGGTCAACGTGAACACATCAATGGCACATAGAGAAAGTGCGTTGCCCACTGCTCACAGCAGTTTTCATGGCATCACAAGTGAGCGTAGCTTTGTCTGATTGCCTCAGATAATTCTGTAGGTCAGTGATGATATGGGGCTTTGCAAGCATTACCTTGCCTGTCCATCGCACTCAAAGATTAGCATACTGTTAACAGTCTAGGCTGCTCGTGGGAAGTGTGAGGCTAACTTCGTCACCAGCCAGGACTTTGAAGTGATATGACTCTGCTGGTCCAGGTCCAATTATGCCGGTCGAGCTCTGGAACAGTTACGATTGGCTCAGGCGGGCACCCGTAGTACACTACGATCAATCGTAATGTACGACATTTGCCAAGGACCGAGAGAGAAATATTAGTGGTGTTTCATCGCACAAGGAACACCATCCGTGAAGCTGCAGGCTGTATCGGACCAGCCGTGTCAAGGAAGGGCTTAGGATCGAATAATGATCATCGTAAAGAGCGAGTATCGTGGAGTAGACTTAACTTTACCATGTTTCATCTACCTCTGTGAAGGCAGCCTAGCCTGTGGTTCTTTGTCCGGCATAATGTTTGACAATACAAGTGACAACGAGCAAACACTTCCATTGTCCCGCTCAGGCCACGATGAGGCTGGACTCTACTGCCATTTTTTGGGGGTCGCAGCGTAGCGATGATGAGTCGTCTGTTCAATTCTATGTTGTTCCACAATGGCGCACCCCAGCAGGAGCTAGAGAGCGGTGTTTGGAGGAGTTGAAGGTCGCGGAGGCGCGTGTGAAACGACGTCGGCGGCAGAGATGCGCTCACGACGACGAATCAGCTTGCTCAGACGCCTCACAAACACAATCACTGAAACGACAACAATAGCAGTCTGGCTTCTGGACAAACATGAAACATATTGACAAAATGACACCAGAGGATCTGATCATAGCCACTCTGGGTCGGCATCCTCATCTTCTGGGTCATGTGAGAGCAGCGAAGCTGCTTCGTCCTGGTCAGACAGCTCCGAATCTGCATCTGACAGTTCCTCGTATAGAGGCCCCAAGTCCTGCACTTTCCCGATCGCTTCTTGCGGTGATTCTCCGTCCTCGCCTTCTACCATGAAGCCGCCACCATGTCCGTCATCGTCAACAACTGCGTCACCATCTGCCGCTGCAAATTGATCCGCTCGTGACGACCTTCTGTCGTACTTTTGCTCGTCCTGCCCGACGCTCTGCTGCTTAGCCTCCTGCTGCTGCAGATCGTTGATCTCGTCGTCAGTAATTAAGCCACCGCCACCGTCATTGACGTCTGCTAAGACGTCGTGTTGTCCTGAGGGCAAATCATCCATTTCAGTATAGACTGCGTTAACAGACGAGACTTGTGGCGCATCTGGTTGGGTATTAACTTCGCCTGTTTCTGGGAGTGCGTCCTCGATATGTCTGCCTGACGTGTCATCAGTCGGAATCGTTGTTTTCGGCACTGATGTCGCCAAGGATGGCGGTACTGCTACAATATTGCTTTGCTCGCCGGTTGGATCATACGACACCATCTTGACGTCGTCATCGTCGAGTGTCCTGCGTCGTAGCTGGGTTGTAATTCGTGGCGACGATCCTCTAGACCCGAGGTCCGCTTCATTGGTAAACATATGTGCCGTCGGCCGAGCTTCGACATCGGCTCCAGTGTCCTGGAAAAAGCCACCAGCATCTGCAATGTCCGCCTGTTCATCCTCGGCCTCATCAAGCTCTTCCCTAAACTTCTGCATGTGCTCATCATCTGCAGCGTGAATATCACTGAGACCAATCCTTTGTGCAATTTGCAGGCCCAGAATAAATCGTCGCCATATTCGGAGACATTCGAGCGACCGACTCTCCTCTTCTTGTCTTTCGGCGTCGTCGTGGAAGCCCTGAATGATAGCCCGTACTGCTTCGGCGTGCTCGTCGGCTACCACAACGCCTTGTATGACGGCAGTGCCTTGGCGGCCCTTGAATTGAAAGCCTGTGACTGCTTCGGCATAGTCGACTCCGGCTACTTGCGCAGCCTTCCTCGCCAGAGAATGACGGATGTGCGTGCCGCCCAACGGCACCATGGTGGGGACATAGACGTCGATGTTGCCGTAGACATTTCTCGGCACCTTGCCACGCACCACTGGCGGCGGTATGTACTCCAAAGTCTGCGAATACGCATACAATGCTGTCAACTCTGCGTCCTCGTCGTCCATGTTTACTGAGGCCTGCCGCCGGCGCCGAGCTGGAACGTGCTTCATTGGCTGCTCCTTGGCTTTGATCTCGCGGCCAGTTCGATACCATTTGTCGGCACTCTGGACGATTTGCACGTCGCTGCGGCGATAGATCGGCTCCATATTTCTTAGACTGCTCTTGCCGGCATTGACCTTGCCCACGGGTCTCCTTGGCCAGATGATCTCATTGCGCTTGAGATGACGTTCAAGAGCATAATGTGGATGGTCCTTGTAATCTTGAATGTTGTTTGGCAAGCCTTCTTGAGCCTCCTTCGCCGCGAGCTCGCCCTCTTCGATCTGATCCCGGTCTGTTGGCTGTCTTCTCCGAAACACTTTCAGTGCCGCCTTGACCCATTCTCGCCCATCAGGGAGAGTCTCAACCCTGGTCTTCCGAGTCTTTGCATTGTATGCCTTGGCATAGCGACGGGTCACGTCTCTAGCGGTTCCGTCGTCTTCATAAGCGATGACATAGTTCATTGCATTGCCCTCATACGACCCAGGGGGCTCGAGTTTGGTCGCTTTTCCAATTGTTCCAGTCACAAGAGGATCGACTGGCAACCATTTTTGGTAAGCAGGATTCAGCACTTCTACCCAGAAAACTGGATACTCGAGCATCGACACTCGCTTTCTGGGGGCTTTGGGTGGAGCATGATAGTAGTTGCCAACTGGCATGGCTGAAGCAGCTTGGCCAAGTCGCTGTCGAGGGTTCTTAAATATATCGTTGTCGCTGTTGCCACTCCCTGTCTCGTCAGCACTACTGCCGAGATCATGCTCATTTTCGAATGTCGCGTAGATACGCGGTTTGAGCGGCTTCTCTTTGACAGGCGTGTTGAACTTTTGAGCCGCTGTAGTAAGAGGCAACGGCTGCAGGGAATACACCAGTCGTACCTCCACTCCTACAGCTCGAAGAAGAGCACAGAAAAGCTGATTTCCCACATCTTGAGAACCTCGCAAAGACCTGGAGGCGCTGATAAATGCAGTCTTTGACATGGTCTCGCCGTCGTCGAGTATCTTTTGCCGTAGCTTCATCACTTATCAGGACAGCTCGTTACGTTCGTCATACAACTCACCTGTTCTAGATGCTCTGCATCCTCGGCCCAGCGCGCTCGTCGCACACCGGTAACTGTGACCTTGAATCTCGACCTCCACAAGTCCATAGCAGATTTCAAGCCCTCGAGAAAAAGTTCTGATTGGCGGAGCTGTACCAGGGACGACTTTGGATGGAGTAGTCCAACGATCTTGGCAGACAGCAGTGTCCTCAAATTTGACTGTGTCTTGTCAATTGAGACATCCGCCAGAGACGCGAAATGCAGATCCTACCTCTATAATCGAGTTGTTGCACCACATATTGCGGATGTGACCATGAAACAGCAGGAACAGCACATGGCACTTGTGCACGTAGGCAATGAGCTGCCTGTCAGAATTTGTGACGGGCTTTCTTCTCGACTTTCGAGGCGTTGCCACATGTCCAGTGACATCTACTGTGATGCTATTAACATTGATGTTGTTGTCGGGCTCAGCATTCGCGCCGCTCGGCGAGCCAGCGTCCTCCCAATCGAAATCTCCGTCGTCTTCTGAGTCGTCAGAATCGATGACAATTTGCGCCTGACTCGTCACCGGTATGGTTTTGGTCTGCTCGTCGCCACTAGTGGGAGCAGAGTTGATCTGAATAGGCTGTGCACGTGTGCCCCCACCAACCCGCCGTCGTTTGCGCTGCGGTTGGCCGGCCTGATCATCTTGCGCTGACTGTTCTGATACTTCAGACAGAATTTCTTGGTATATGCTGGGCACCTTTCCATTACGAGACGAGGATAAGGCTTGAGTCGCTGCGGCGATGGTGGCGATGCGATCTTCGGCTCGAGACTGTGCTGCGCTTTTGCGACTACCAGTCTGGTTTACACCAAAGGCTTTGCTATTTGCCATTGCTTACCGTCCATCATGAAGTGACCATGTTTCAGATCTGCTGCTCGCGGATATTGATATGCGGTGAATAGTCTAGACTATAGTGATCGTCGGCCGGACGTGCCAAGGCTTTGTTCCATGACAGAAGCGACAAAGCTGTGGACTTGACTTTAAATAAGCGAGTTGCGCACAAAGCACGTGAGATGGCGATATGCATAGAGCACACTCAAAGAGCACACTCAATGGACGGTGCTCAATGGAAGGGTGACTCAAGAAGGAGCCAATGACGTCATTAAAGGCACTCGACAGAAGACTCGTTCGACGCGTCGAAACGCGCTTGAGTCTGGCGACTTCGGCGAAAGCAGCAAATGCGGGTTAGGCGGTTATGCGGTTATGTGTCCCTGCAACCTCAGCTCATGATTCCGCTTGCAAGCATTAGTATATAAGACTGCCTACGACAGCATCTGTACTCGAGCATGCCAGACACATCCGACAAAACATATAGATCACGTTTGCAGCCACAACAGAAGTATTTTCCTGAGAGGAAGACGACAGTCCGCCCAGCATGTCGCAGACGGTCAGGTGGCGTTCGCAACCAGACGACTCTTACTCAGATCGATTTCTATTCGCCAAACAGCTCATTTGTATCGATACTGGACATCAGCGATGATGAAATCGTGGACGTAATGCCTAAGAAAAAACGCAAGGTCAAGCACAGCAACGACAAGCAGAAGACCTTGACACAGATTGTGCGGAGTAGTTCTCACGTCTTTGACAACTTTGTCCCTGTCAGCGACCCAGAGGATGTTATCCAAGAAACACAATGTGACAAGCTTGAGAGTCAGCCGATCGTCAGCTCTAGCTTCGGCCCTGTGGATTCTGAGGATGAAATGCAACGATCAAAACATCCTTGGAGAACCACAGGCTTTACTGAACGTGATGAACCTGCGAGTGTACCGGCTACGCCGCGGAGACAGATCAAGCATGAGATTCCGTCATCGAATACCCCACAAAGCACTTTGGTAAGTCGGCCAAGTCGACGAACAACACGATCGCCGACCACGTCGCCTCTCAAGCCAAGAAGCACCAACGTTCCAAGTTCTCCAATCCTCGGGAGCCCGGTAAATGAGGCTCAATCTTCGAACGAATGCAACTCTGGAGTGGCAGGACCGCAGCTGGGTCTTGAAATTGTGTTTCGAAAGCCCCTGTTGCCCCTCAAAGCTCGTCATGACCGTGCATCAGATCAGCCACGAGCACCAGGTCCATCCCCTCTCCCGCCGAGGAGACTACACAGGATGGAAAGCGTCATTGCGGACTCTCAAGCAGAAGAGCTAGGCGAAATCCTCGATCTGGAAGACAATGTGCAGTCCACTTATGTTCCTGCTACAATGTTGCCAGGCCACGAGCAAACACAGTTTCCACAAACATATACAGACGGAGTGCAGGCGACGTACGATCCGGTCAGGAGTGCACTGGATCGCGATGCAGACCGCTTTCTACCATCACAGATGAGCCTCCTCATGTCACCTAAAAGACCTTCACGAATCCAGCGCCATCATAAAATGAGCGAACGTATGGAGAACCAGACACCAGATGTTCCACTACCAGATGATTCAGACAACGTTCAGGAGGAGTCAAAGCACACTATTGATCTCACGGACTCGTCACAGCCGCAGGGATCACCGGCTCCATCCATTGCAAGTCCAATCCGGCATGCGATCAAACCAGAACCGCAGTCACAGACAGTGTCAGACATGACAGATGTATCCCATCCGCCAACAAGAATGCCATCAAGATCAAACCTCCCATTCTCCTCACAACACACCAATCTCACCCGTCGCTCATCCTTTTCGCTCTACACCAATGACACTGCGTACGTACCATCGTCCAATCACGTCGGTGCACGGGAATACGCCCGCGGCTCTGCACGAGACCTAGCCAACCCCGGTATCAACGATAGCGAAGACGACGACGGCGACGACGACGACGACCTCGATCTAGACATGTCGCGCCTCGGACGACGACCCGCTGTCGAGATTGGCGACGATCACCGCGATAGGCTGGGCAGACGCCTCAAGCGAGCAGCCGAGATCCTGCCGGATACGTTATTGCAATTCTCGCTCCCCGCTGCGCCGCCATGGACGAGCTCGCCGCCGCCTCTTGCCGTGGAGCGTGCGGAGGACGAGGATGGTGAGCACGACGAGGGATCGGGGTTCAACGATGGCGCGCCGGCTGTGGAGCGAGACGGCCGTGTAGGGCAGCTGTGGTCCAGCTCCCCGCCGGTTGGTGTCGAACACGACCGACGCGGCGGAGCAGAGCGGCAAATGGTGGGGAAAGGAGACTATAGCTTGCCGCCTCCGAGCAGTGACTGGCGGTCGAGCGGACGGTCAAAGTAGACTTCCAATACCAGCGCGTAGTCGTAGTCTCCTATAGGATCGATATTCATGCTATTTTTTCTCCAGTGCAGCTGCTTCTCGGATCATTCCAAGTTGTTCTCTCTTTGAGACCAGTGCTCATCCCGTAGATTTCAAGCATAACCTCCCTCCCTTCATCAGGCCTCATCGTGGTGACCCACAACCTCAATCCTCCCCTCCACCCGCGGTGCGATCCCCTGCGTCCAGTGCACGCCTTCCTCCTCCGCATCGCACAGTCCAGGTTGGCCCTTGATCCCCGCGGCACGGCGCCACTTGCGCATGACCCTGCGCGCGAGCGAGAGATGGCGTTCTTGCTGCTGCCTGTCCGAAGGCGAGACGGGCGGCGCGACGTCCTCGCCGTCGTCTTCCGAGTCGGAGCTCTCCTCTACTTCCGCATCTTCCTCTCCGCTTCCTACTTTGCCATTCTTCGTGTTGCCTAGGGCGTCGGTTGATGGAGGCTCGTTCAGCACCACGGCTGGAGCAGGGTTAGCTTCGTGCGTGGTGCTGTCGCGGTTTTCTGTCTGCGGATCGAGCTTCTGGCGCTTAGCCTGTCGCATGCTCAACGTGGGGCTGCTCGGTGCAGAGGGCCAACTTCCGCTGCTATCTGCTGAGCGGATGGTCGGTGCTCGCACCGGCTGGATTTTGTGCAGGCTAGAATTGACGCCGTCCCAATGGTGCGATAGCTCTGGCGTCCATTGCTTCCATTTCCTGAGAATTTTGAGGGACATGAAATATTGCCGCAGCAGTGTTGATGTCAGCGAGCCGTTCTCTTCGTCTATAATGTATGTGCTGTGGCCGCCTTTCGACTTGAGGCGGAGGGAGGAGAACCCATCTGTGAATTGCGGTCAGCTTTTGCCAACAAACAGGAATGGACAAATGAAATACCTCCGCCTTCGATAGTATATGATCTAGTAACAACTTTATATTGCTTATCCCGCACCAGAGCTTGACCGCCAATTTTGACCGATAACAGCCGTGAGCCGGGCGGTTTGGTACAATCGAATCTGTAGTGTATATTTGAGACCTGGCAGAAACGTCCCTCCAACGCGGGCCATTTGCTGACACCATTCTCCAGGGCATCCCAGATCGCATGACCCGTTGTGCTCACCATTACATCAGGATCTTGGAATGGAAAATTATCCATGATATCCTTGATGCGTATCACCCCAGGAGGGTATACCTGGTCGCCACGGATGGTTCCTCCGACCAAGATGCAGCAGTCTCCATCATAGTAATTCCGAAGAAGATCTGCCACGAAGTTGGCATAGTTGCTCTCGGCCTTTCGAACTGTCGTAAAACGAGCATCAAGTGGCGCCGAGGTGTATCCAATCGGCTTCTCCAATTTGACACGGAAGGATGCGAAGAGCTTGTCCATCAAAGCCACTGAGGACTTATCTTCCGCCATATCTCTTGTGATGTTTCTACAGACAATGTTAAAATTCCATCCTGTCAAGCCGTTCGTCTTTCGACGTGCTTCAATGTAAGATAGCTGCTTAAAGTCGCTGCCCGAGCATAGTACATGGCATCCATTGATCTTCGAGTAGCGATAGTGGTGATCGTGGCCCGCGGCAATGAGGTCGATTGTACCCTCGGGCACTTCTGCAGCCAGGCGGTTATCATTAACTTCCCGCTGGTGGCATATTGCAATGATCATTTCGGCTCCTTGTGCTCGGAGCTCTGCCGCATACTTGATGGCTGCTTCTGACGATTGCATGTATGGGAGATCTGATGGTAAGGCATTAACTGTTGCGATCCATTCCTGTTCGGCAAGTCCTATGAAGCCAACCTTGATGCCATTGGAGGAGGTGATCAAGTGCGTGGGTGGGCAGTCGGCTAGAATCGCTTTACCGTCCGGTTTGAAGATGTTTGAGAGCAGCCACGGGAATCTGCACTGCTTCGTCAACTTGTGGAATTGTGGTATGCCAAAGTCGAAGTCGTGGTTCTATTTCTGTTAGCTCACTCCTGGCCCCATCCGACATAGACAGGTCAAACTGTAGATGATCGCCGTGAATTGACAGCAAGGAAGAAGGAGAACGTACCCCTGTACAAGCTACATCAGTGCCTATGTTGTTAAGCACAGGGACCATGTGGCTGCCCTTGGTGACACTGCTCTCCAGGCTAGGGTTGAAGGCATCACCGGAGAAGACGGTAATCAGGTCTGGCTGGTCCCTGAAAGAAACGCCCTGTCTGTAGTAGTTGCAGACGGTCTGGAAGCGAGCGATGCCGCCGCATGGATCTTTGGAGCCAGGTTCAACATTGTAGACATCGTTGAAGTGCAGGAGGCGCAGGTCTGGAGCTTTTGACAGATCACCCTCCTGGACCGTCGCCCTCTGAGTTGCCATGCCGGAAGGCTACTGCCAGGGCAAATATCAGAATAGGTGAGAAAAGGAGGGTGGGAGAGGTCGAAAGTGCCACCAAATGATGATCACGACCTCGAAGCTGAGACTCTTAGAGCTCTACATGCAACATCACTCGATGACTCGTACACAGGGCAACACTTCGCATATACGTGAGGCTTTCTGCAATGGCGAAGATATATTCTGCAAGGCCTGATGGTGAATTCGCGAGCAGTATGCAAGGTATCTGCGGCTAGCCAAGGTAAGCTCAATATATACCATGGTTACACAAGGCGAGTGCTCAGCACGATGGCTTTCGAGTCCACGCCGCTCTTTCCCCTCCTTCAAAAATCTGTTCACCTCTGGCACGCCAGGAGTCCTGCAAAGTCGAAGAAGACTGGGGGCATTGGGGAGTCATTGACCCTAAGCACTACACAAGATGTCTGACCTGGACGCAATTACGCCTCGCGTCTTCATTGCGCGACATGGCGAGACCGAGTGGACCAAGACAGGCCAGTACACCGGCACAAGTGACATAGTACTTACCGCGAAAGGCGAGGCACAAGTCGCAAGCACAGCTAAAGCCCTTGTCGGCCAGGGCAAGCTGCTGGACCCGGCCAGGGTGCTGCGGGCCTTTGTGAGCCCACGTCAGCGTGCACAAAGGACGTTCGAGCTTCTGTTCGATGACGGCATACCAAAGCTCGAGGCAGACGACAAGGTCAGCATCACGGAGGACATTGCCGAGTGGAACTATGGCGAATACGAAGGCATGCTCGTGGCTGATATCAGAAGTCGGCGCAAGGCCAAAGGCATGGACCAGGAGATAGAGTGGAGCATTTGGAGAGACGGATGCGAGGGCGGCGAGTATGGCGAGCATTCAGTCACACGTGAACGTTTTGGGCTGACATGCATGAGATCCGCAGAGCAGATCGTTGCAAGGCTTGATGCTCTGGTACGAACCATACAGGACATGCAGAGACCCTATGTGGATGGCGGCGGGAACGGCCCCGCAGACGTGGTTTTGGTCAGTGTTACGGATACTACCATGATGGTACTACACACACCCTATGGCCAGTGACTGATATGACGTCTAGGTCGCACATGGTCTCATACTGCGTGCATTCGTGAAGCGATGGCTAGGCAATCCGCTGGACGCGGACTTGCCCATGATGCTGTCTCATGGGGCTATCGGCGTTCTGAGGTATGTTTCCCATTATAGCAATGGCGGACGATCGCCCTGTCCCTTGGAGAGCTTAAATGCGAGCTAAAATGCTGATCTTCTATGGTGGTGCAGTTACAAGAGCCATGACATCACACAACCAGCCCTCTTTATAGGCCTCTCCTTGCCATAACACAGACAAATACACTGCATTCAAGTAGCGCTGCAAACGATATGGCACACTGTCGTACATCGAGCGGTATGTTCTCTGCATGGCAAGTGCAGTGACAGCTGAGTAGAAACCTACCCTGCTAGAGACTCTGCCCTGCTCCGCCCCGGATGCCGGCACGAGTTGAAGCTGACCGACAATGTGACCGACGATCACAAATGCTTGTATACGAGGTAGGTGCAACGACGACGGAGCATGCTCCCCTCCGCTGTGATGGTTCTACGCTATACCGCGCCAGCATATATGAGGAGCAGCTTCTCCCTCGACATCGGACAATCACATCTCAAGCTCATCACGACAACAGTCAAGCAGCACATCCCACCACATCTTCATCACGATATCGATCAACATGCTTGTCACTAGATCCATCATGGCTGTTGCAGGCCTCGCCGGCTTCGCTTCCGCAGCGCTCAACACCACCCAAGCCTTCCACGTCGTGACGCAGGTCAGAGATGGCCAATACGGCAAGGAGGACCTGGACAACCTTTACCTCACAGCCTACCACAGTGGCGCCGGTTAGTCATCCTGCCTAAAGGTATCATCCGTACCGCTGACTTTCCAAAGGTCTGAACGATGCCGTCTTTCTGCCAGCCAGCGATGCCCATCCTGCCAATGTGTCGGCCAACTACACGGAGCCTCCTCTCAAGACTCCTGACGGGTCCAACTATTTCAACCTCACCGTCGATCTCGGCAACACCTTTCCCTATTCGCCGGGGATTGTATATTCAAACGGCTACACTCTGTGGGACAGTGTTGTCATCAATGCTGGCGGACCTAGCCTCGGCGCTGGTGCCTTCTTCTTCAATTCATCTGGATTGCAATACACGACGAGTCCAACCAACGCTGCTGCTGACGGCTTTGGTGGCTGGCTCGTTTGCAACTGGTGGCGTGGAGTGCCCCAGCTGTTCGCCAAGCGGTCCTCTTCCTCTACGGCCGCTATTCCCTCCAACTGTGCCTTGGTGGAACTGCAGGCTGAGTACATCTAAACTGCTGAGGCATGAATGTGTCCATAAAATCAGGGAGGTAAATGAAGTTGTTGAGTACCAGAGGCCCTGGAGAGTCGTCCTACACAATTGCTGGCGACGGGAGGAACACCTGTAACACTAGAATGGCAGCAGCAAATAATAAGACAAGCATCATGACATAGATACCAAATCTCTTGACGTCGCCTGGCTTGCCCATGCGATTAGGTGAAAGAGGCGCAGCAGGCACAGGGCCGGCTTGGGATCAAAGACAAAAAGGCCCTACGTCCCCGGTGTTGCCTGAACCGTGAACTTCGTCCCTTTCTCTTCCGCCTTTTTTTATTAGACGCAGCATCCATCACCTGCTCAGCCGGTTCTGCGCTCCAACACAGCCTCTCGCGAGCCAGGGAAAATTTGTTACGGAGACCCAGACCGGAGGCGCGCGTGGATGTAATTTGCCCTCACCCCCACTGCCAGCGCATCTTCCGCATCAAAACTCAGGTGCAGCCAATCAGGACCAACCTCCAAACGCTTCTCAAAGCGCCCTGAGGTAAGACTTTTACGGTCGGTCAATGTTTTACTGCTTTATTGCTACGCGTTATTCCAGCTAGAGTATAGGCGCGGACCCGAGGCATACCGAGTCCGCGCCTCGACTGTCAGGCGACTCGCCCTACGCAACCTCTTCTCTGATTCGTCATACATTCGGTGCACAATGCCTTTGTCATGTTAGCGCCAGCCTACGTCAATGTTCACGATCTAGTCGCTACGAGATGAAGGCAAGAGGGAGAGCATACCTGCCACTCCTCCGCCGTCCTGCACTTGACTACTCATGAAAGCAAATGACCCATGCTGTTCGCGACCTTCAGCATCAACGACCAACTGCTACAATCAGCGTCACAGTAGCTCCTGCTTGCGCATACTGCCGGAATCCGCCTCAGGTCCGGCCAACGTGTACATGTGAGCAAGATCACCTTCACGAGTGGAGCTATCGACATCGTCGTCACATATGGGGTCGTCATCAGATGACACAAGAGCTTTTTGATCTTGAGTAAGTCAACTCTCTGGTCGCAGATTACGGATCGTTCGATGCTGTCGTGCCTCGTAACTGTCCTGCTCCGGCCGCTCGACCTGGCTGGGCAGAGTGAACGGAAGGCAACACCAGAGCACTCCCACTGATGACTTACAGGGAGAACTTGATTGAGGCAGCAAAAAGACAGGCCATACGAATCTTCAATATGAAGGTCGGGCGTCGTGACGCCCGTCGACAGCGACATCTCGCAGTAGTCGCCACTTTTCCCTGCTACTACTCCTGGCAGGAGAATTTACAGAGGTTCGAGATCCCTCGCCGGTACAGAGAAGACATTGAGGACGCCATCGAGCGCGCACATGAGTGCTTCATCCAGGGCACGAACAAGGATTGGCGAAAGATCTTCCGTCGCAAATTACCTGCTTTCCTTGAGGCCGAATGGACAAATTACAGTACGAGGACACGCCCTAGAGATAATCGCGAAGATCGACATAGACGGAGGAGGTCGCAAGATCGAGATCTCGCGAGAAGAATGAGGCTCATGAATTTAGCATGATCGTGATGATCAAGAGGAGGAGCATCTACCCATTTACATCCATCGAGCGGTGGCGTCTGGCACATATGAGCGAAAATCGATTCTATCATCAGCGTATATCGAGACAATTCACTAGACACTGAATTTAATGAATCCATGACTCTTCCGAATAAATAATAGCTTCGTGTGATCCAGAGTGCTGTTGCATGCTGCCGGCATCTGTAGATATGGCCCGAGGCGCTCGGTGTCAGACTCTCTGGCTGGTTTTTCGAGCCAGAAGCCAAAAGTTTGCACGTCTTTCCTACATTGCCTGCGAAACAGACGACGCGCTGAACCAATTGAAGATGCCGAAGCGCAAAAGAGACGTGAATGACGATGCCGGACATTCTATGAGCGGAAGACAATTGCGCATCGAAGCAAAATTTGAACGTGGCCAGACACTTTTATTCCGCGCATTCAAGGCAGCCAAAGGCTTCGAGAGGCAAAAACTGAGCCGGCGAAGCAAGACAGCAACTTCGGAGAAGCACGATGCGGAACTGTCAAGAATCAACAATGAGATCGAAGCCCTCAAGGTAGGCTAAATGCAAATTCTTGCCAGGCTCCAGCTCATGCTCAGTACAGCATCTCGACCTGTCGAAGGCGGCGGCCAACTATCTCCGAAAATCGCTACTGAAAATCAAGGCCGTGGGAGAGATCTCGGAGCTACCACCATGCTTGACTGTGCCGACGACGCATGCAGCAGATCCAGCGACCCTGAATGTTGTGGCGCGACTGTGCAATTCTAATCCAGTCAAGGCTGCTCTGCCTCCTATTGTCAGCGATCTGGGGGACGCTCTAGGTGTAGCAAACCGAAAAGGCACACCAAAGACCAAAGGACCAGTTACTCGACCGGCGCCAACTGCTCTCGGTGAAGATAGCACGGACGAATTCAGCGAAGCAGCTAGTCCTCCAATAGCACCTCTGGGCGGCTCACGACATGACATTGACGATGATGATGACGACGACGATGATTTTGCAGACTTTGACGCCCGGCTCGCCTCCTCAGACAGCGAAGACAACGGAGCAGCACCAAAGTTCGACGCGCGCGCCCTCCTCCAAGCTCACGGCTCAGATCCATCAGCGAGTGAGGCCGATGACGACGACGACGACGACAACGACGATGATGCGGACGCCCTCTCAGACTCACCCCATGAACCGTTCAAAGGAAGCCGCTCCAAGCAGCCGCTCCGAACCTCAAGAGGACTCTCCCTCTCCCTCTCCCCGTCCGTCTCCCCGTCCCGCTCCCCCTCACCAGACTACAACCCCAAAGCCAGCCGGAAGCCCACCTCGTCGTTTGTGCCCACGCTGACGATGGGGGGCTACATCTCCGGCTCCGACTCCGACGCCGACCTCGACGACGCCGATACGGAAGCCTTCCTGGCCGGCAAGTCCGGCGGCGGCGCTGCAGACAACAAGAAGAACCGCCGCGGCCAGCGCGCCCGCCGCCAGATCTGGGAGAAGAAGTACGGCGCTGGGGCGAAGCACGTCGTTTCCGGCGCCAATGCCGTGTCTGCTGGTGGGCAGCAGCAGCATTCGCGCGATAGCGGGTGGGATGCCAAGCGCGGCGCTACGGATGGCAAGGGCAGGAGGGAGGGGAGCTATGGCGGCGGCGGCCGCGGCAGGGGAGGAGGGCGCAGTGGTGGGGTGGCTAGGGGCGGGAGGAGGCAAGGGGTTGGGGCGAAGGGGCCTAGTGGGGCGAATGGTGTCGCTGTTGATCGGGGAGCAGGAGGAAAGGAGAAGCATCGTGATGATGGTGGAAAGCTACACCCTTCGTGGGAGGCGGCGAAGAGGCGGAAGGAGGCAGGTGCGGCGCCTACTACTGCTGCTTTCTCGGGCAAGAGGGTTACTTTTGACTAGCACGAATGACGGTCCCGCTCTCATGCTGTTTGCGGCAGACTGTTCAAAAAGAATCTCTTGGCGTCGTCTTATATTAGGATTACGGGCCTATGGGCTCCTTCGATCGTGGTAAATCTATTGGTCTTGTGGGCGGTCTTCATCGTCTCCTGACTCAGATTTAGCCGTTGAAGGGAGACGCGTGCTGCTGTCCAAGATAGTGGTTGGCACTCGTGTATGCATTGTCCAGTGGGTCGTGCTATTGAAGGCGGCTGCTGCGTGCTCGTGGAGCTAGCGTACTCATTCCAAAAAGTCGTGTTGCTGAAATCCAAGCCATAGTCAAGATGTGTATGGGCGCCATGAGAAGGACGGCCGCTCCGCGCTGATGGGTGAATCCAAGAAATGGTTCTTGCTGATGCCGCGGACCAATGAGACTGGTGTGCTTGGTGTGATTCGTTCGGCTAGCAGAGGAAGCGTCTGGCTAGACCTGGCTGCAAATAAGGATCTCAGGTTCGGAACCTCTAGCCTTGGTGGTGTGATAGATGGTAACGTCAACGTGAGGTCGATAGTCTGAGGGCGCCTCCTTCCGCCGTGATCGTGACCTGCTCGTGTGTCGCTTGTTGCAGTTGCATGGGCGCTGACTTGCGTGATGCCATTTCCACCGCGAAGTATGGTCTTGTCCTCAACCTTGAGCGTTCTTTCCAGACATACAAGGAGACCTCGATCGATTCTCCATCCTGCAAGTCGCACCAAATCCTCGAAGTATCGCTTCAACCCCGTTGCCCTGAGTTCGGTATATGCCCCAACAACCGCAGCGTCCTGATCCAGAAGTCCTTGATGTTGCAAGATGAACATGCGTGAAAGATTGTCGTAGGCCAGCGGCGAAGTACTATAGATCTTCTGAGACAGACTCTGCTCGCGGCGATGCGCACTCGGCACATGCACTGCTTGAGGTCGAAATCTAGCAGGGCGGCGGTGGGGTGAAGCTGGACGGCAGAGAACGCTCTTGCTTCTCACATCTCGGCTGCCTTCTTGTTGCGGCCTCGCTTGCGAGTAGGAGGCAGAAGATGGGATACCTTGATTGATGATCTGGAAGATCTTCCGCCGCTTCAGAGTACGCCCGACAGTCATACTGGATCGGTGGCTGGGAGCACTTGTAGTGGCCGGTCGAGGCGCCATTGTGTGGCGGGACTGGTTTCAGATGGTAGATCGGAGCATGTGTCTGCAGACTTGTAGAGCCTAGCACGAGCTTGGCCGATCACAGCGGGAAGAAAGGCAAAGTCGAGTTTGTCTGTGAGAAAGGAGGCCATGTGAGTCCAGTAACACGAGTGAAGGCAGGACGACATGTGTGCTTCACCTGTCCATTCCCACTTCACATCGACCTTCACTTCACAATTATTGCCAGAAAATCGTTTCCCGACCGGTTGATTTGTAATAGTACACCTTGTCTTCGATACTCTGCTCAGTCTCGAAGCCTGGGCCTGGCGTGTCAAACAAGACGAAATTCGCTGCGTGCCCAGGCGTCAAGGGCAGTCCTGCAGACTGTTGTGAAGAAAGCCCAATGGCAGCACGTGCTCTGTCAGAGATGCACTCGTACAGCAGTCGAGCATCGTCCGTCCTACCTGCCTGATATACTGCGACACCAAGGTTGGCAAGGTACAGCGGATCGCAAGAGCCTTGAGGCGTGAACGCATTACCGATGTTGTTCATACCAATGGCTGCGTTCAAGGCATACTTGTTGACCATGTCCAGAACCGGCAGAGTTCCCCGTATCTCAGGCTGAGCGATCTCCTTTGCCTGCTCCTTTCGTGGTGCTTTCATCATGTACAGGTCTGAGGTGGGCAGTCCAACAAAGTGGATGGGAAGGTCGTCAATTTCTGCAGCAAGACTCCGCCACTCCGAATCTGAAAGATATATCAAGCGGGTACAGTGCGCCAACGTAATGACCTTGTGAGTCTTGCTTGTCCATTGCGCCTTTCGGATCTCCTCCACGACATGATGCACGAGAAGTCCATCATCCGGATCAACAGAGTAGTCCAGGTGAAAGTCCAGGTGTTTGCCGTGCCTCAGGGCGAGATCGATAAGCCATCTGACGTTCTCCTTCTTACTTCCATCGTCGTTTTCGACATATGGAGTACTGCCGACAGCATCCACGCCAAAACGCGGATCCATTGCTTCTCGCATTAACGACCGAATCTTCTCACCAGACTCATGCAGCGGCCTGAGCGGTAGTTGGGCGAATGCGCACAGCTGAATATGACACTGCTGCCCATCGTACGCTCTTCGTTTGAGTTCCGCGCCAGCCTCAAGGCAGGTTATTCCAACTATCTCATCCACTTCAACGTATGCACGGATGTGCGTTACACCAGCAGACCAACTCTCATCAATCAGTCGTTGCCCGCGAACCAGCAGATCGTCAAAGGTAAATGACTTCTTTGCTTCTGAGGTCAGCTCCATGGCTTCGTCGAACGTTCCTTCCTTGATTCGCAGGTGTCTGTATCTAGGGTGGCTAAGGATGAAAGCCTTGTCGAGATGCACATGCGGATGACAGAGAGATGGAGCAAGCAGCCTACCGGTACCGTCTACTTGAGCCTCGTGGTCGTTGGAAGCTGCCGAGCTTCTGGTCGCTGGACCATCGTGCCTCCGCACGCCAGCAACGCGTCCGCGGTCCACTTCGATGTCATGGGTGCTGTCGTCAGTTGTGTTTGGCAGCTTGACATTGCTGATGAGACGCATGTTGCAGCAGGTCGAGAGTTTGGTGAGCAGTGAGCAAGTGACTTTGCCTGACGAAAGGAAAGAAACGCAGGATAATGCGAGACAGCGATGTAGATGAAATGCATACAGATTCCTGTCTACGTCACATCTATCGTCACCAGGAGCCAACCGCACTCACGTTGTGGGCAGAAGTGTATGCTAGACCGCAGTGAACTCGCATTAGAAAGCCATGAGTAACGCACCCATATTCGATACGACTGCAAGTATGTAGCGGAAGATGGATGGGGCCTGCTGATGCTGCCTGCTGTTTCTGGCGATGTGCTCGACAGCATAGCAAGCCACACAAGAGTGTGACGTTTTGCTCAATGAGGATGCGACTTCGCGCGCGTGAGCTTCTCCGTGCCATTCAGATCTATGCCAACACGAATGCGCAACTGCCAATTGCCCGCAGACGCTTCAACACTTTGCGACACGTAGCATGCCTTGAGCATCTCTTCGAAAGTATCAAGATGCAAGCCAACCGCAACTTTGCGCAGCCACGAGGAGGCCGGCACACACAGAGTCAGACACAATCGCAACAGCCTACTTGCCTATGAACATTCCACTAACCATTTCCTTCTAGACCATGCATATGCGCAGCAGCAGAGCCAGCAACAGAATCGCGCGTTGATAGAACAACAACGTGCAAAGGAGCGATTAGAAAAGGAGAGGCGCGAGCGCAACTCGCGAAGACCAGCCGATCGCGACATTTCATCCGATGTTGGCAAGATCACAATAGGAGATGGTGTGCAGCGTTACAGGCAACTGCGAGACGTGGAACGAAGGCTTGACGCGACTATAATGCAGAAGCGCCTGGACCTCACAGATTCATTCCGACAAAGCTCGGAGGTCGAAGGCACGCTCCGCCTATGGATCAGCAACACTGCTGAGGGACAGCCATGGCAGATTGTCGAGGAAGGATCGGGCATCGGGGAAGACGGTACCTTCGACTTTGCAGATGACAGCCAGGCCACGTATCGAGTGAAGATTGAGAGCAGGTTACTGGACGACGAGGCAGAAGAATCAACCAACGAGAATGAAGGGAGCGCCATGGAGGAAGATGGACCAGCACAGCCCAAGAAAGCCCAGCCGCCACGGGCACGCTTCTCAGACTACTTTCGTGCGATCAAGATCGACTTTGATCGATCACCGTCGTTGCAGTCAGACGGGCTGAACAGCATTGAATGGCGGCGGCCACTAAACCCAGAGGATCCCAAGAAACCCCGTCTCCCGAATGGCTCGCCCTCAAGTTTTGACACACTAGAATTCCAGCGCAAAGGCGACGAAGAGACTAACATCACGATCAACCTGTACGTCGACCACCAGCCCCCAAAGTACAAGTTCAGCGAACCTTTGGCCCATCTCTTGGACGCAGAGGAAGGCGATGTCCTTTCCGTCATCGCCGGTATCTGGGACTACGTCCGTGCCAATAACCTGCAAGAAGACGACGAACACCGGCGCTTCATCTGCGACGCGCGCCTCCGCAAAGTGAGTTCTTGACCACCCTACCTGTTTCCATGGCACAGTCGGCTGACAACAATCTCTAGATCTTCGGCATGGACACGCTCATCTTCCCGCAACTCCGCGACGTCCTCCTCAACCAGCAACACCTCCGCGATCTCCCGCCCCTCCAGCTCCCCTACACCATCCGCGTTGACAAGCCCTACATCTCCCCCGACGACTCCGCCGCCGGCTCGGCACCCACAATCTACGACGTCCGCGTCCCGCTCCCGTCACCCCTCGACGCGCAGCTCCGACGCATCACGACGTCCCCGTCGCACCTAGCCAGCCTCAAGGCGATCCAGGAGATGGACAACGACATTGCCGCGCTGATCCAGGGCATCAACCAGGGCGCACTGAAACACAAGTTCCTGACGAGCTTGAGCGAGGATCCCGTGAGGTTCGTGAGGAGGTGGGTGGGGAGCCAGAAGAGGGATCTGGAGATCATACTTGCCGAGGGCGGGAGGGGCTTTGGGGAGGATCCGGGGACTCTGCCGGATGCCATGCGCAGGGGTGGCAAGGATGGGGTCTGGGGCAGTGAGGGGGTTAGGGAGGCGGCGGGGGTTTGGCTGGCGAAGAATCGGGCGCATTGATGATAGATTTATTTGTGAGGGTGCAGACAAAGGAGATACCTCTCACTGCAACACTGGTGGAACACGGATATGGTTCAATGACCTTTCATAAAATGTACTGTCAAGCCACTTTGGTTGTCATCCCGGTGGAGGCATTCGCTTTTCTTCTCCTTCCAAATTCCAGAATAGTAGTAGCACATGCGCCCCCTAACAGCTCTCACTCCACGCCTCGTGGCCAATCATCGGTCTCCTTCTCCACCCTTTCAGTTGCCATGGGTCGAGTGCAGCACAGCAGAGAAGACCTGCATATCCTCCCTAGCCCTGGGTTCGCGCTCAAAGATGGCCCTCATGTTCCTCGCCTCATGCTCCTGCGCCTGCCCGTTCGTGGCGTGCAGGATCTGCTGGGCCACAGGACACTCCAGATACGGTCCGAGAGCAAAGGTAGCCTGCGGACTATAAGCGAGCACATGCTGGTGCTGCTGCTGGTGCTGCGGGTGCTGCCCGGCGTATCGCTCGTGATTGTTCGACGAGTCGTACGGGTTGGGCGGAAATGCCCCCTGGCCAATGCCATTGTCGGCGGCTGACCCTCTCAGCGCAGGACTGAAGCCTGCTCCGTTGGCATTGATCGGGCTGGCAGCTGGACCCGGCAAGCTCATACGCGCAGCATGGGCGCCTGCAGATGCTGGTGTGTCTCCCGCTGGAGGTACAGGCATGGCGTCAGCCTGGTCCCACGACGTCGGCTTGTTCACGACGATGGTGAGCAGCAACAGTCGTTCTTGCGCGGGGAAAGACAGGGCGCAAAAGTCGAGCAAGTTGATGTGTGGCGGCGGCTGCTCGCCCTTGTCCACTGGGCTGATGTACAGGTCCTTGATCAGCTCGGAGCTGCCGTGGGCCTTCTTGCCGACGGCGTACCGCTTGCGGCTGTGGAAGTACTCAAAGACAGTGTCGAAGGCGGTGCGGTCGTCGTAGGGTGAGAGAACGAGGACTGAAACGTCACTCTTGCGCGACCATTGTAGGCCGCACATGTAGTCGTCTGCTTTTGATCTCTCCAGTCGTCCCTCGATCTCGAGCTTGGTCGGGAGAAACGAGCTCCAGGTCACGTACCTGCTGAAGTCGTTGCCGGCTACGAAGCGCGCCGAGCATGTCAGTGAGGTCACGCCCGGCTGCAGTAGCTGACCCTGCCAGATGATGCCAGAAGCAGTGGGCTTTGCATCAGCGGGGGAATACGTGTCGTCGGCATCGTCGTCAGCAAGCAGACGGTCTATGTCAGCATCGCCAGTGGGCTTCCCCTGTTCGTTGCTCGGATGTGCTGGGCGAGCTGGGAACTGGGCTGGCGCACGCTCCGTGTCTGGTGAAGCAGCTGTCTTGGCCCAAACATTGTTGATGTCGAAGGTCTGCGATGACTGTCGACGGCCTTCGCTGGCAGAGGGTCGAGATGTGTTGATAGCAGTAGGCGAACCTGCCTTGATGCCAGTAGCGACAGGACTACCAGCACCATCGACATCCATCTCGCTCTCTCGCCGCCTGACAGGCGCTGACGTGAATACGGACTCATTGCCGCTCGTGGCTGTCTGATCCACATACTCATCCCCCTTGTGTGTCCTACGCACGCGTGGCTTCTCCTCTTCCTGAATCATAATTGCCTGCTTGTCCGCTTCTTCCTTCATCTTCTCTCTTTCTCGCTGCAACTCTTCGCTTGCCATATCTGCTGATGACATGACAGCCAAGTCGGCTGGCGTCAAAGACTTTCGCAAAAGACGATCAAACAGCGCAACGTTCTTCTTAATGTTGGCATTGATCATGCGGAACTGTTCTCCATAGGTCTTCAGACTCTTGCCGTCGGCAGCATGATTCATGTACAGCTCGTACTCGATGAGTTGTCCCAGTCGTTGGCTGAATGAGGTCGCAGTCTCGCCATCTGGGATACGGAAGGACCTGTTCGAGTCAGCATCTTCAATTTCACCTTCAGTACCGGAAACATACCCGGCCTTGACTCGCTCCTCAACTCCATCTGTGACAATCTTGTTCAAAGCAATAGCGACATTCTTGCGGTCCTTTGGCAGCAAATTGATGTCCACAATCGCGGAGGAGGGATCCTTGTCCGCAGATACTTTCGAGGTAGGCTTTCGCTTCTTTTCGGCACGTGGGGTGGCCGAAGTATCTCGTGAGTGACCATTTGTAGCAGTCTTGAGATCTGGATTAGTTACGTCGTTTGCTGCTTCTAGGATCATATGGCCTCTTACCTCTGGGTCTTCTTCGAACTTTCTTTTGTTGCTTGATTCTTGTGCAGATGCCGGTGGTGGTGGCTCACTTGCGGTCTCCGGCACATCCGTCTTGGGCTCGCTGTCTGCTTTGCCAACCTTCTTGCTTCGCTTGCCACCTTTCTTTTTGTTCTTTGTGGCTTTCTGCCTCTCTTCCCATGGCTTCTCTCCTCTTGCCATAGCCTCGAGCAGCTCCTGGTGCTCTTCTGGTCGACATTGCTCACAGAAGTAATGCTCTGGCTGCTCGTCCTCTCCAAGCGGAACTCCCATGCAGACGTTGTGCTGCCAGACCTGACATGCATCGCAAGCGATGAACTTCCTGCCGGCCTCATCATCTTCATTGTCTCCGCATACACATCTTATGGTCTCCTCTGCATCTTCGTCGTCTTCTTCCTCGACTTGCTCGGTAGCCTTCTTAGATTTCTTGGATGCCGCGGCCCTCTTGCCCTTCAGAGTAGCTTTGGGCTCTTCGTCGAGTGACTTGTTTTGACCTTTCGTTGCACGGCCCGATCGGCGTGGTTCGTCGCCTGTGATGCAAGTCAGTCTATACTGTATGCCAAGTGACGTCTCACGCTGACGCATCAAGACGTTAGGGTCGCGATATGCTTACCAGCCATTGTGAGGTGTCGAAGAGTTGACGTCTATGCACGTGTGCAAAGCAATCGTAGGACAAGACAGAGCAAACGACACCTTTGGAAAGGCAAGCACAATCAAACTACACGAATGATGATGCTTCTGGTGCTCAGAAAGATCTGGAGACTATGGTAATGCGTGCCCGCTGACACCCTTGGTCTCGCGCGACTCCTCCCCAATCCTGTCTGAGCAAGCTGACTTTGCGCCCGTGCGTGTCGCGTGCTCAAAAGCGCGTGTGAGCTTGTCAACCTTTGGGACGAAAGACTCTCGATAAGACACCAGTCTGCGATGAGATTGCTTATCGAGTCTGGGGGCGGCGGCGGAGCTCGCGATTGTGGTGTGCGACCCGGAGAACGATGGATCGTAGGTTGGCAGCCCACGATCAAGTGCACACGTGTGTGGAGAATTGTTTACCTTGTGAAGAACAATGTGATGTGGCGCAAGAGGATCTTGATGACTATCGAGTATGCTGGACGTGGTTTTTGTTGTGTAAGCCGTGGGTCGAGGAGAGTCGCGTAAGTGTAGCGACTGTGTCGCGGAAGCTTGACACTGAGAAGCAGAAGGTGGAGGAGGATAAAGTCGGCAGAGACGGATGACTAAGCTGCCGATGTCCGATCACGTGCGATGGAATGCAAACCATGCAAACTGACCTGCAAGGCACGTCATCCCCGATGTTTCTGATGCTCATCAATTGATCCTCGGACGGTCTAGAATATAGGCAGATAGCTATGGATGGGAGACGATCATGATGATCACTTTGAACTCGACAGGATAGCACCGACATCCGCTCTGAGTGCCACCAGATCCATGGCTCCCGATCGAGGACACAGTGATGAAACTCCTCCGGTGAGCATGGAGAGCGGTGATGCTGCTGCGCAATTAGCTGAGCGTGCGAGCGAGCCTCAGAACTTCACGGTCAGATCTCTACTGGTTGGCTGCGTGATTGGCATAGTTATCACATTTTCGAACACCTACTTTGGTCTGCAGACAGGATGGATATCCGGCATGGCCATGCCCAGTGCTTTGCTGGGATTCGCTTGGTTCAAGGCTACCGCACGGCTTCTAAGCTTTCCCTTCACACCAGTGGAAAACGTGCTGATCCAGACGGTGGCGTCTTCAGTCGGCACAATGCCACTTGGGTGCGGCTTTGTAGGTGTTATACCTGCTTTGGAATTCCTTCTCAAGCCGTCAGAGACTCCAGATGGCCGGCATGGATTGGATCTTCCTCTGGGCAAGCTCATAGTCTGGGCTCTAGGGATATGCTTCTTTGGGGTCGTTTTTGCTGTACCATTACGGCGGGAAGTAATCATTCGAGAGAAGCTCAAGTTCCCGTCTGGCACAGCTACTGCATTGATGATAGGAGTCTTGCATGGCGGCAGCAAGGAGAAGGTCATCATCCAGACTGATGCCTCTATGCAGCGTAAAAAGCTCAACAATGAGCGGCAAAACCATGACGAGGAGGAAGAGAGCTTGTTGTCGCGAGATCATGCCTCAGCCTCTGAGCTACAGCGAAACGAGCCAAGTGATCTTCAGAGTGCCCGGATCGGCGAAGATGCGCAAGGCAGTGTCGATGACTTCAAGAACTGGAGAGCCCAGATGCGGCTGTTGCTCTTCTCGTTCTCCGGCTCTGCTGCCTACACTATTGTCACCTATTTCATCCCACAGATTCGCAACCTTCCAGTCTTCGGCTTGACGCTAGCTAGAGATTGGGTTTGGACGCTAAACCCATCTCCAGCATATATCGGACAGGGCATCATTATGGGTCCAGCTACAACACTGCACATGCTGATAGGAGCTATACTCGGCTGGGCGATTCTATCACCATTGGCCAAAAACCGAGGATGGGCTCCAGGTCCTGTAGACGACTGGGAGAAAGGCAGCAAAGGATGGATCGTTTGGGTCAGTCTCGCAATCATGCTCGCAGACGCCATTGTCAGTTTGGGATGGCTCATCTTGCGGCCAACCATACGTCTCACACAGCAGCACGGCCCCCGAATTCTGCACAGCATTCGGCATGGTAATTTCCGCAGCGTGATTGCGCGCACTGTACGCGGAGAACCTAGTCACAAGTATCATGCGATAGACGATAACGACGAGCATACCCGCCTCCAAAGGACTGCTACCTCCCTCTCCGAAGACGAGCCTGACGCCCCGCCAGAGCACCTCATCGGCACGCGAGTAACGTTGATTGGCCTAGTCCTCTCCCTCAGCATCTGCGTAGCAGCAGTCCACTACAGCTTCGCAAACCTCATCCCACTGCATCTCACCCTTCTCTCTCTTGTCCTCGCGCTCCTGCTCAGCATTATGGGCGTTCGCGCCCTGGGCGAGACGGACCTGAATCCGGTAAGCGGCATCTCGAAGCTAACACAGCTGCTCTTCGCGCTCGCCACTCCCACCGGGTCGCGAAACGCTGTTGTCGTTAATCTGCTCGCGGGCGCCATCTCAGAGAGCGGCGCACTGCAGGCTGGCGATCTGCTCCAGGACCTCAAGACGGGGCACTTGCTGGGTGCGAGCCCCAAGGCACAGTTCTACGGGCAGATCTTGGGCAGTGCGCTTGGGGCGGTGGTCAGCGCTGTTGTGTACAAGATGTACACTCATGTGTATGAAGTGCCGAGCAAGCTGTTTGATGTACCGACTGGGCATGTTTGGGTGTCGACTGCGCGGCTGGTCACGGGGCAGGGACTGCCGGACAAGGCGGCTGAATGGGCAGGTGGCGCAGCGGTCGTGTTTGCTGGCTTCACTGTCCTGAGAATCTATGGCAGAGAGAAATTTTGGAAGGACTTGGTGCCTGGCGGGATCGCTGTCGCTGTCGGTAAGTTGAGAGGAACAGTCTCTGTTATCATGCTCAAACGCTAACGCACAATAGGCATGTACAACACACCTTCGTTCACGCTGGCTAGAACGATAGGAGGTCTGCTCAGCTGGTTCTGGATGGGTTACAAGAAAAGGAGCGAGACCCCAATCATCATTCTCGCAAGCGGCTTGATTTTGGGCGAAGGACTGTTCAGCATACTAAACTTGCTTCTCGCAAGCCTAAGGGTGCCCCACTTGTAGCCATCATGGATATACACATCAATGCGTGCATCATTCAATGCATATCAGATTCATATCTAGTCGATCTGGTCCACCCTCTCAACAGCGCCAGCAGCGACCGTTTCGCCACCATACCTCAGCACAATTCTCGTGCCAAAGTCCAATGTAGCCAGCTCATCCAGCTCGATCTTGACGCGCGCCACCTCCCCAGCCTTAACTACCTTCGGCGCCTCCCTCAGCACCTCCCCACTCTTCGCGTCCAACGCCGCCACCAACTCTCTCACCTGACCCTGCACCCTCATCCGTCCCCTATGCACGTCGACGGGCATGGGGAAGATCGCATCAAACGCCAACACCTTGACCGTCAGCACCGCGCCAACAGCAGCCTGCCTGTCCACGCCGCAGATCAAGTCCCCCTTGTTGAAGCGCTCCTCGTCGCACTCGACAAGCTGCAGCCCCACAATCTGGCCCGCCACAGCCCACGGCGCGCTCTCGCCGTGCTTCGTGATGCCCTTGACGAGCGCCTTCTCGCCGGATGGCAGCGCCACCACGCGCTCGCCAACCTGCACGTTGCCGGCATCCAGGCGGCCAAAGACGGTGAAGACCTCGTTTGCGCCCGCGGAGCCCAGGAACTCTGCCATCTCGGACAGGCCCGTGAAGCCGGCTATGCGCAGGCGTAAGGGATCGCTGGCCTTGCCGAGGTACTGTTCGCGGCGCGGCTGGATGTTGTCGAGGGCCTGCGTCAGCGTCGGGCCGGTGTACCATTGTGCGCTGGGGGAGGGAGCGGGCCGGAGGACGTTGTCTCCTGTCAAGCCCGAGACGGGGACGAAGGTGATATCTTCGGGGTCGAACAGGGTCTCGCGGAGGAATTCGGTGGTTCGGCGTTTTACGTCGTCAAAGGCGGATTGGGACCACGAGACGCTGTCCATTTTGTTGATCGCTACGATGATTTTGCTGAGCTTCATGCAGCGGATGACTTGCGCGTGCTCGCGAGTTTGGCCTTTGAGACCTGCTGCGAAGCTGTTCGCTCCTGCATCGACGACTAAGAGGGCGAAGTCTGCCATTGATGTTCCGGCTATCATGTTGCCCACAAAGTCTCGATGACCTGGTGCGTCTAGTATCGTGAAGGAAGTCTTGTCCGTGGAAAACGTCTTTTCTGCGTAATCGATAGTGACACCGTGCTCGCGCTCGTCGTCGCGAGCGTCCATCACCCAAGCTAGAGCAAAGGACTCTTTGCCGATCTTGGCGGCTTCCTTCTTGTATTTATCCAGTGATCGTTGATCGATCATCTTGTGCTCAAACAGCAGGCGACCCATCAATGTACTTTTGCCATGATCGATATGTCCCACCACGACAAAGTTGAGCTCCGCCTTGCCCTTTGAATTCTCATACTCCTCCACCACATTCAGATTCTTGCTTTTAACCCTGGCTCCGTCAGAACTGCCACGGAAAGATGACTGAATGTAATACCGTGCTTGTGGTGTTGCATCTGCAGCCTTCGAGGAGACCTGTAGATCTTTTACACCTTTGGTGATCTTGGCGGCATCTTTCGACACTGGCTTGGTACCTGCGTAGAAAGTGACATCAGCCTTCAATACCGCGGGACTGGCCAAGCTTCGGACCTTTCGTCTGTGCTTGGAATACTTTGGCGTCAGGACTCAGGTCGGAGAAGTCGGCAGATGTGTAATGCACCTTTCCAGTGAGAGCCTCGGAGATCCGCGCGGTCCAGTCTGGCAGGAGAACAAGACGTGTAGGAGCATCATGCGGACCACAAAGTGATGCAGCAAAGGTGGTTGGACTACTACTCAGTCGAGGCAATTTGACTGGGCGTGGAGGAGACTGTTCTTGCTTGCTGGGCTGAGTGTCGCGGGGTGTCTCACGGATAACTTGACGCACTGGCTGTCGGACCGGTATATGCTTGATGGTCTTCCGTTCTTGCAGAGGTACATTGCTTCGTGATGCTGCCGGTAGATTTGCAGATTTCTGATCCTTTGCACCTAAGCGATCCAGCAGTGATAGAGCATTTGGTGCCTTTGACTCTGAGGCAAGAGTGCCGGGACCAGTGTTCTCCTTCTTCTCGCTCTCCTTAGCTTTTCGTGCTGCTGCCAGAGCAGCTAGCTTTGATGGCTTTCCAGAGCCTCCTCGCAAGTACAGTGGTGGTAGAGGGTTCACGGCTGTGAAAGCGGTGTCACAGGAAGAGGAGGCTAACCACGAGACGCCAGCAAAGTAGGATGCCGGCGCTAGTCTTGGTCGAGCATACGCAGCATCTCCAGGCATCAAGTCCGAGTTGTGATATAGCAGCGGCGAAGCTTGCCGGGGACTGGAAAAGAATGACCTACCATTCGATGTTGGGACAGGCGCTTTCGCAGCCGCAGCAACAGCTGCTTGATCAAACTTGGAGATGGCCTTTTCATGCTTCTCTTCCTTCTTGGGCCGTTGTTCATCTGGGCGCGTCAGTCACATAGTCTCTGGCAATCAAGGATCCCGTTGCTTACTCTTGAGATAGACGACAGTCTTGTCAACATCGAACCAGTAATGCCATAGCGAGTCTTGTATGGCTTTGTCGGTCACGTGTGACGATTCACCAAGGATGTGGCGGACCTTGACTGTGCCTTCTTGTAGTTGCCCTGTGTTGATTTAGCATGGCACGTCGGTGAATTGCTGATTACGGGTCGTTGCGAAGCTCGCATACTCACGTCTGTCGTCTTCTGTCATGCCGTCCTCTTCAACCTGTGCCGCCTCGTAGTTGTTGCCGTCACCCTCATATTCGTCGTAGTCTTCGTCATAATCGTCTTCATCGTCATAATCGATGTTCTTGACACGTCTGTGGCCTGACATTGTAGATGGCGGTCTTGTTGTAGCCAGAAGCCGTGGCAAAATGCTTCTCGTCGCTTGTGGTCCGGCGGGAGATTGTGGTCACTCGATTGGCTTGTGAGTGGGAGTTGCGATCACGGAGGTGATGCCATCTGATGTCTTTAGCGCATCGACATTGCACGAGTCGACAAAAATCGGTCAAGATGCATGCTAATGCCAGTGCTTTCATGCATGGAATAACGACATCGGAGCCTATCATGCACAACGCTGTGACGTAGAACATAGGATCCACGCCTCGAAAGTGCCTCGAGGCACAAAGTCGAATCGCCACATTCCTAATGCGGCCAGAACCCACCCCTGCCAAATTGCATTCTGCTCTGCACCCTCTGCACTACATCAGGGGCCGCGCTTGATTATCGATATACAATATATGAATGACAACACTAGTGTGAGCACAAGCAAGCCCAGCACTCCGCCGTTGCTTGGGCTGTTCAACCAGTTCATGTCGACCGTTATAGAGTTTCGTCAACCTCGGGGCAGAACCGTACAATCTGACTCTGAACCCTCGAGCCCAGTCGTGGTCTAGCCAGGCGCCCACTTGTTAGCGCTGAACTACCTGCAGCGGCAGTCTGGAGACTTTTCCAAATCAACGTCCTTTCCCGGCTTCAGTTCGTGCGCTTTGCCATGGGCTGCTCTGCCGAACTCTGTTCTATACATGTACAAAATCACGCATGCGTAGCTCTATGGAAGCCTCGGGAGCCATCAACGTCTGGAACGGCGTTTGGACCTCCCATTATCCAGGTGAACCCTTCATAAGTAGACGTTGTTTCTCAAGTCTCCACCTAGTTCATCCCTTCTCTCTAACGACATCCTGCTTTTAAGCATCAGTGAACCTACCCAGCCAACATGGTTTTCGAGCAATGCGAAAAGGAGAGACCGATGTCGACGGGACGTGGCGGTGCTGGCAACTTGCGTGAGCATTCAATCGTCGGAGTACCCAGGCTAGTATTCCATTCTGACTGCGTCAGGTCGTCCATCAGAGCAGAGGAAGGCCCGGAAACTCCTCAAAGAAGCGGAAAAGTCTCGACGTATGCAATCATGTTCCACAATTCGAAACCAACCGTGCCTGATTGACATGCCGCAGGGAATTCGGTCGACTCAGAAGCCACGGGCCCAGCAGACAGCATTGGCCCAGACAGTATAGACAGTATAGACAGCATCGACAGCCAAGACACCACTGACAGCACCGGTTCCAACGAGAACAAGGTGTCTCCATCAACGAGCACGAAAACGCGATCCTTCATCAATCTGCTGAAGCTGAAACGGAGCATAATCGTGGAGGAGCATTGAGAAAGAGAGCAGATTGACATGGACCTTAACGAGAACCACGAATGATGACATTCTGTGGCTTACCGGCCACAAAGGCCTCAAGATTGGCATGAATAACCCTCTTAGCGCCCGCGAGCGTCGTAGCGGAGAACCACGCAATATGCGGCGTGAGGACCAGGTTGGGCAGATCCGGATCAGCCAGCAGAGGAGAATTAGACGGCGTAGCAGGCTCCGTCTCAAACACATCCGTAGCTGCGCCCGCAATCAAACCTCCCTTCAGCGCCTCGGCCAGCGCCGCCTCATCCACCAGCCCTCCCCTGCCCACATTGACGAGCAGCGCATCGCCGCGCATGGCAGCCAGCTCCGCCCCGCCGATCATGTTCCGCGTGCTCTCGTCCAGCGGCGCGGTGAGCACCAACGTGCTGCACTCGCCCAACGCCACCGTGAAGGCCGTCCGTCCCTCCCGCACCCGCGCCTCCTCCACGCCCTTGCGCTCCACGATCCGCACCTGCATCCCCAGCGCCAACCCCAGCCGCTCCACCGCCTTGCCCACGGCGCCGTAGCCGATCACGCCGAGCACCTCGTCGCCGTTTGTCCGGGGTGGCGTGCTCCAGACGTCGACGAGCATCTTGCGCGCCGGCCAGGAGTGGCCGTCGCGCACGAGATTGTGCAACGGGATGAGTTTGCGCTTGAGCGCGCCGAGGAGCGCAAAGGCGTGCTCGCAAACCGTCGTCGTGTTCTGTGCCGGCGTGTTGCAGAGCGTTATGCCGAGCTCGCGGCAGGCGTGCAAGGAGATGTTGTCCACACCAGTGCCCATGCAGATTATGGCGCGAACGTGAGGTGCGTGGTTGGTAAGTGCATCGTAGGAGATGGTCACGGCGGCTGTGAGCACGATTGTGGCCTTCTCGAGCTCCGAAACGATGTCTGCTGGCTCCACGTTGTGCAGCTGGATAAGGTCGTGCTCGAAGGAGAGGTCGGCTGGTGGGAAGGGCGCATTGAGGGCGAGGACGCGGTGCTTCATGGTCGTGTGACACCAAAAGTATTGATTTACATGTCAGTTTGCATCAAAACCCGGCGGCGATGAATCCATTGCATGCTTCTCGGCAGGCATACATATTTGGGTTGTTAACGTACTCATTCATGAGCAGGAATAGCGCCCTGTTGTCGAGGAAAGTCTCCACACAAAGGGCCGACAATAGCCGAGCAGAGATCACGTACCACGTACCACGTACTTTGTTATCTTCTCACATAAGCAGCACTAGAGAGATCGAAAATAGAGGCATTACTGTTCATTGGGACGCTCGGTAGACGCTCTATCTAGGACCTATATAGATCTGCACCTTTGCCGCGGGCCTGGACCGCTGTATGCTCTGAGCCAGACTGATCGTGTAGCTTCCGTTACAAGTTGCATTGCCTGACGCCCTTTCATCGCTCCGTGCCAGACATCGTCATCAGACTTCGTACCCTCCAAAATCTCGCTCCAGAGCACTGAGTCGGTTCTGAGGTGTGTCAGTACGAGAGTCTTCCACAAGGCGTGAGGGGTCACGGGAGAAGACGACATACTGCAAATCATCGGTCCACTTCATACCTTTGAGGTGATGTCCTTGGCCTTTTGATACCCATGGTCTTCCCACTTCTGAGCCGTGCTGCGCTGCAGATTCTTCTGCTCTTCCTTGCTCAACGGCTTTTCTGTGCCGGAGCGGCGCTTTCGTGACTCAGGCGTTTCAACCAATGTGGCCTCGGTAGCGGACTTGAACGTATAGGTCCGGAACTCGGTATTGGCCCATCCAGTCCCTGCGTGAATGGTGTTAATGATGATGTCCAACTCGCTAAGGTGGTGATGCGGATGGAAATTTGAAGGAGATTTGGGATCGTGGTGATGGATACCTGCAAATCTGTCCGTGCCGATCCAGTCCTCTGTAAAGTAGTGTAGGAAGCCTCCATGAGTCACAACCACAATGTCCTTCTCCGGCCGCGAATGAAGCCATACCCTGGCATCACGAGCACGAGCGATGATGGCATCCGCATGAGGCGCCCAGCGACCCTTCTTGTTGTTCCACTGTTTGCCTTCAGGTGTGGTCAGGGCCGATAGGTCGAGAGGCTTGCCCTTGAACTCGCGCGTGATTTCTGCTGGGTCGCTGCCGGTATCACAAGGCAGGTCGGATGTCTCCTGGAGCTCAGGCATTGCAATGATTTTCAGATGCTTGTCCCCGATTGGCTTTGGGAATGACAGTAGGGCTGTATAGACGGTCCGCTTGAGAGGCGATGCTACCACGAGGTCGACATTTGCTGTATATGGAAACTCTTTTGACAAGACTTTGCATTGCTCAATACCAGCTGGTGTGAGGAGAGGGTCGTGAATTGTGTGATTCGCCACACTCAGATTGTGGAAGCCTTGGGCATGTCTGACAAGGTGTACTCGCGGCGGCATAACGGCTTTGGCTCAGATCTTGGCTGGGGACAATTCTGGTCAGAGGCAAGGTATAATCAGGAGAATGAATGCGATGGAACGATAAAATACTAGGAGAAGTAGAGCTTTGGTATATAGGATGGAAGAATAGCTCAATGGAACGAGGAAAGTTGTTATGAGTCTTATTTAGGGTATGAGAAGGTTGAGGAGCGTGCTTGTCAGCAGCAAACGAATCTAATAATTCGGTTAGGAAACGACGATGTGAGCACATGCGCTTTCACAATTTTGTAGCCTACTGCAACCACTCCACCCGAGAGGGCAGTCTCTTTAGACGACCGCAGATGCAAGAACCCAAAG